>VDFB02033953.1:0-64312 GCA_007258455.2 Sequoia sempervirens | reverse complement strand
TGGTCTTTTATGGAGCTTGTTAGGGTGTTCAGTAGGTTAAATCAAGGTGGTTTGAGTTTATTTATACTAAATAAGGTCTAAAGAGACCATATGCAATGTAATTGGGGGGGTTTTGTAAGTCATTAGTGTCAATTTAGGGAGAAAAGTGCAAAAATACCAAAAATGTTGTTAGGAAAGAGTAATAAAATGCAATATTAGAGAATGTTAAGGGTCTAGGAAGTTCAAAGGTTAGTTATGTACGTTGGAAGGATTTGGATTCAAATTTATTTGATATATAAAGCCTCTCCATGGCTCGAGAATAGGTGGTGGAAGACAAAATTGTGATTTCCAAATAAAGAGCAACGATATTTTCTGTATTTTTTATTGGTTTTTCTAGACTTTCTTGGTGTTATACAGACCTGTATAGGATTTTAATGTTGTGAAACCTTTTTTATATTGTGATAGTGTGTGTTATATTTTATATGCATCAAATTTTAGGATCTAGCATTTGGTTTTTAGGAAATTATCTTAAATTTGTTGTTGCTACCTATTTATTCAGATTTTTGGGTTGAAGGTCTCCAAAATGTGAAACCAACCCATTCCACTTTTTGTGTTCATTGTGCCTTGTGGAATTGGTCCCTTTCAATGTATATTAGGATTTAGTAAATTTTAGGTTACAATGGAGTTGTGTTGTTAATGAATGGATGGATCCCTTGGGCTGGAAAATGTCATTTTCCTGGTGAAATTGGTGGCTAAGTGAAGGGTTTTGATAAATTACTGATGGTACAATCCTTGTGAGAGTTTTTTAACTTTGTGTAGGGTATAAATGATGTGTTTCATGCTTTTTTTTTTTCTTGGGAAACCTGGTTATATATATTTTTAATAAAACCCTAGGTTTATGCAAGAAAAGAGAGGGTTTCTTGGAATGGTGGTCTAGCGTACTTGAGATTGTGATATTATTATGGAATTTGTGGTTTTGATAGACAATTCAACTCTGTCAAGTGTTTTTTTCTAAAAATGAGAAGTTTAAAAGGTACTTTGTTTGGAAAAGTAGGCTAATTCTAGTAGCATTTTGTAGGGTCAGTTTAGTGAATCTCCATATTGTTGCAAAGAAACCCTCGATGATCTTTTGGAATGTTGTTTTGGAATCTGATTTAAAGCCTAATTGATGTTTGGGTGGCCATTGTATGACCTTCTCTAAAAGATATCTCCCTTTGATGATTTTTTGAAAGCTAGGAGTCTATTAGTGAGGGTTTGAGTCAAATTGTGTGTTTTATGTTCAAGGGAAGATTCCTTTGTTTGAGTCCTATCAAATTGTGTTGGATTGAGTGTTCTACCACCCTGTATTGCATCAAAATACCAAAGAGTATAGTTTTAGATAGGGATACCAAGTTCATTGGATACCTTTGGAGGACATTATGGAAAGAGATGAAGATAGAACTGAAGTTCAACTTAGCATATCACCCACAAATAGATAGACAAAGGTATTAAATAGGAGTTTTGGTAACTTATTGAGATGTTTGGTTGGAGATAAAGCAAGAAAATAGGACATAGTCCGACCGTTGGTAAATTTTGCATACATATTTCTATAAATCAGAGCACAAGGAATATGCCATTTGAGATTGTGATCTGAATACATCCTAGAGGATTTGTGGAGCTCAAAGACATCAGTATGGATAATAAGAGGAGTGCAAAAGTAGAATAATTTGCATGATTCATGGAGACAATGCATAGTTAGGTCTAGAAACACTTGGATGACATGAACAATAAGTACAAGGATTAGGTAAATGTGAAGATGAGACATAAGGAATTTGTTGTTGGAGATGAATTGATGGTATATCTTCAGAAGGAAAGGTTTCTAGTAGGAACATACAATAATTTGAATATGAGGAAGTTCAGACCATGCAAGATTCTCAGGAAGTTTTATTTAGGGAATGCGTATGAAGTGGAGTTATCGGAAGCACTTGGTATATCACCTATTTTCAATGTTGTAGACATCTATTAGTATCATCAAGGATAGTCAAGTGTGAGTAACAAATAAGTTGGATTGGAGGATCAGTTACCACATCAACCACTAGAGCAGATTGAGTAGATCTTGGGCACAAGAAATGGAAGGATCACTAAGAACAAGTAGTTCATTGAGTACTTGGTGAAGCGGAAAGGTAGACTAGTGGAGGATTCATCATGGATTTCTCAGGCTGAGGTGGACCAATTTGGTTTTCCTCTAGCTATAAGAAAGTGAGGGACTCACTTTTCTTTCCAAACCTAGGTGTTTGATGTAGGAGCATCCATGGTTGTAAATAAATATTGTATCAACCAAAAAAAAATATTTTCTTATAGTTTAGTCTGTAACTATTTCAATAGTTTCTTCCATATTTTACCACATTACCATTCCTCAACTTGCAAAGAAGGATATAGATTCTACACAAGACAATCTTCAATATATCCAAATTTTAAGTGATTTATATTCATTTACAAAAAGCTATCACTCTCAGAAGTTCATTGTCAATTCTTTGTCAGAACATTCAAGGCCTATATGGCGTGGGCTTGATGTATGAACCATTTTCAGAATGTGTGTGGCTTAATGAAATATCATACAAGGAATTTTAGGTCCAAGGGAACTTTCTTTGAGATTTGCAACACATTATGGGTTATCTTCTAAGGTCAACCTACATGTTTGATCTTGTATTGGGGTTTGTAAGCCCTTAAGGCCAACGAGGATCATAATTGAAGCTAGAGATTCATATTTAAGTTCTTTTTATAATCTGTTGGAAAGTAGTTTGAAGTAGTAAGGATAGTTATATTAGTTATCTCAAGTTTTCTAAGTTGTTAGGCTTAATAAGGCTATGTGACAATTGTAATGTCTTGTAATGCCCTACGGTAGGCTTGTGAGCCCTTAGTCAGTTCACACCTATGACATGTAATGCATGTAAGAATGTTGGATATCAAATCAATGAAAATTCATGTTTCTAATAATTTATTGTGTTATTGTGTATAACTCTAGGCTGCATGGTTGGACCGTTATTTCTAGACCCTCCATCAGTGACTACATCAATGACCATTGAATGTTCAAATCATGAGTCACCATAGGTACACCGAATAATATGGTAGGAAGAAGAAGGATTTTGTTTTGATTAGGTTAACCCATGATAATTCATTCTTCATGAAACACATCTCTATCATGGTGGTTAAACCTTTGGGGTAGAGTTTCAGTTTAAATTCTCTTTTTCTACTTTTTGATTATGGTTTTCTGTTATAAAGACTAAGTCCTCTCCCTATTCTTGAGGGAGAGTGGAAAAATACATTATGGTTTTGTTTTTAGTCATAGGATGAATAAGACTCCTCATGGACCCTATGTAGTGGGATTCGTTGTGAGGAGAAAATCTAGTTACTGGTTGTTTTAGTTATTTTTTTTAGCTTTTCCTAATTACCAGTTAATAATTACTCATTGTTAGTTTTCTATTATTAGTTGAATAAATTGAATGTATTGTTGAATGAGAAGTCTAGAGTAGATTCTTTACAAATTTCATAATTTCCATGCAATAAAGGAGCTAATTCACTATCATAATTTTTTTATCAAGTAGTAAATGTTGATATCTGATGTGGAAGTAGCAAATCAAACAAGGGCCACTTGAGGTACTACTATCCACCTTTTTTCTATTATTAAATTATTTCATGAATTATTGATTAATATAGTTTACAGTTACATGCATGTTGAGTTTATGAATATAATTCTATAATTGATATAGGTTGTGTTAGAATCCATGAATGTACATATAGTTCAGCACTATCAAAAGCTTATGAATCCCTAGTTGATAATTAAATGCAACCTCTTGTAAAAGATTTGGTGAACTATTTAGTTAGGAATCCATCCTCTGAATGTGTGTCTACCTAACACCAAGTTAATCAAACATTATAGAAGCCCTACACCTATCAAATTTCTCGCCGTGGTTTTTCCCTTGAAGGGTTTTCCATGTAAATCCGTTGTTATGGTTTCATTCTTATGTGTTCTCTTACTTTTCATGGTTTTCATTTGATTAATTTTTATTAGATGTAAAGAATTTTATTATGTACTATCTCACCCCCCTCTCAGTCCTTTTGTGTTTTCAAAAATTGGTATCAAAGCTAAGTCTTTTGGTATAGCCTAACTATTGACGTAGATCTTGGAGTGGAACAAATGGGAACTAAAGTATTGCTTAATGATAAGAATCCTATAGAAGATGATAAACATAGACATGATAGTATTTAATGAAGAATATTTTGATTTTGAAGGATAACTTATTTCACAATTTGAAGATTTGGATGCAGGAAGGAAAGAAAATGGAGAATTTAAGATCAAACTCAAAGAATTAAAAGAAACAATCAAAAATTTCAAATTTCAAATTGAAAAAGGTAAGAGGGTTGCAAATTGTCTAAATAATAAGCTCAATGAAAAATCAGTTGAATGATCCAATCTTGAAGAATAAATTATCTTCCTAAGGAAAGAATTGGATAAAGCAAAGGACCAGTTAGAAAAAGGCCTAAAACTCAAGAAAATCACCAATATCCCTGATGAGATAATCAATTGTCAAAGACCTCTAGAGAATAAGGGTGGTATTGGATTTGAAAAAGGGTAGAACTCAAAGATAAATATCCTTGAAGGAATGCTTGAAATAAAACATGAAAAGTCCTATGTTGAAGAATCTAGGAAGACTAAAGATGAGAAGTAGGAATTGGATGAAGACTTCATAAAGGCTAGCAATCAAAAGAAGGGCTTCAATAGATCTCCTCCTAGACTGGCTACTATTCCCAAGTTCTCTCAATCCTTTCATGGTTTTTGCTACTCTTGCAATAAGTTTGGATATAAGGATATTAATTGTAAAACTAAGGCAAGAAGAAATAATTACATAAGTAAGAACTCATATGTGCCTCCAAGACATAATATTATGATCTCTCATTCCTTTTATGGTTACTGCTATGCATGCAATAAGTTTGGTCATAGGGCTACTAATTGTAAAACTAAAGTAAAGAGAAATGGTTTGGCCCATGAATATATTATTGTTTTCTATATGTGAAATAATATTGGGCATAAAGAAAAATTATGCAAGAGTGGTTTTGTGAAACTAGTTGTTCAACACACGAAGATGGAGGATACCTTGAATAGGCAGAAGAAGGAAACTATAAAATTTTAGAGAATGAAACAAGAGCAAGATACTAAGATGAAGGTTGAAACTATGCTTATGTATTGTGCAAAAGGCCTCTTTATGGTTGAGATAGAACATTGGATTAGGGGGAGCTATCACCCAAAAAATATTTTAGCCCCCTAGAAAGGATAAAATGTTGAATATTACAAAATGCAAGTTGATTTATAATAGTTTCTCTAAAGTATATGATTGTTGAGTAAGTTAGAATCTGTAGATAAAATTTCTAGAGTAAAAAAAAAAATTATGTGAAGGATTGCGAAATGAATTTGGATCCCTATGAATACATAGAGCACTCTTGCAACTATTCACCTAACAAGGACAATGTACATTAATTGCGAAAATCTAGCATAAATTCAAGTTACTCATGCTTCATTTGCACAATCTAATCTCATTCAAAATCAAATAATTTTCATTCAAAGCTAGGAAGAGAAGAAGGAATTCAAAAGATCTTGTGAATTTGAAAGGAATCGTGTTGAAATTGAAACCCTAGTGATGGAACACAAAGGTATTCTTCAAAAATACTCATAAAACCCTAGTTTCTAGGTTTAAAAGGAATTGTAATGGTGAATCCTCAATTATTCCATATTGTTGAGAAAACAAGGCCAAAATACAAGAAGTTTCCTTTTAAGGCCATGGAGGTTGGCAAGGTTGGAGCATTTTCCTTCATTTCGATAGATGTGGTATGTATAGAGGATGTTAGGATACACATTCACTCCACTTTGAATGAGATCAACCATGTGAAGTTTGAAGAACTTAGAGATAAACTCGTGGATGATGATGGCCAATATAAACCTAAATATGCAAATGTGGGAGTTAAATGGTTGGATGTTTGGAAGGATTACCCTAACTTCTACAATGAACATGAATGGGTAAGGTATGTCTTGAGCATAATTCATCATGAATTTATATACCTTAACAAACCCTATAGGATCACTAAGGAAGCAATTAGGTTTGTTACTGGTTTTTGCTCTACCAAATGAGTTTCGATGATGAAAGCCATAAAAAAAGAGAGGGTTATGAAATTGATTGGAGAAAATTTTGAAAAAAGGACATTAAGTGTGAATGACATAACCAATCCAAGGGTCTAGTATGCTTCTTTGGGCATTTCTTATAAATTTTATTACACAAACAAAGAGGGTCTTCCACTGGTACTGCAATTCACACTGCTTACTAGATGATAAAGGAGGGAAATGACCTTGAACTTTGTGAGGTCATAAGAGAATAGCTAATGGATAACTTGAAGAGAACAAAGGAAATAGTCTATAACTTCAAGTATGGCACTCTCATAATTTTCCTTGTATTTTACTTCTTGAATGAATTACCTAGTTTGTTGCTACACAAATTAAAAATTATATTAGAGGTTTTTTTTATAATAAGATCTATAGCACAATGTAGTGGGGATTTTTCAAAACCCTACAAACTAAAATGCAAACTAGAGAAAGAATCCCTTCCTGCATTGTACAAAGGTACAAGGGAAAAATTTCCTTTTTTTGGTTGATAAAGACTACACCTACATGGAAGTCATAGAGCCAAGAACTGCCTGGATCCCAAAATTTCCTTATGAGGTCTCCACATAGGAGATAAACACTTATGTTGATATTCTACTCGGCAAACTAAAGGACAACAATGTAGAAAGGTTTGGAACCTATGATGAAATAATGGATAAAATTGTAAAAGAAGTGTGGAGAAATATCTTAGCAAACATAGAGATGAATTGCATAATAAATGGGGTATTCCACCTATAACATAAGAAAAATGGAACCCTAAGTTTAGTATTCAAACCTAGGATGTATCTCTTCCTTTTTCAAAGGTACATTAGGATGCAAATCAACAAGGTGTTTAGATTGAATTTCAACCATGAAAGTGAGGCAATCAGACCTAGATATGATCCTTTTGAGTCTTGTAAATGGATTGGAAATGATTTTCTATGATTAACCTAATTATATTGTGTCCTAATATAAAAATTATCATATTTTGACAACTGATAAATGGAAACAATGAATTGCAAGCAGATCTGGGAAGGGTAGGATGATGTGTACCTATTATAAAAATTTGGATTTGGAATGCATAAGGGGTGTATGGGTCCTTGTATAAAAATTTGGATTTGGAATGCATATATCCATGCTCTCTAATGTCTTCCTTGTAAACCTTCATCTTCAGATCTGGACCTGCAATAAAAATGCAAAAGAGATGGAGGGCATTGATATATAGGAGTTTACCTCAATCAGACCCCTGTTTTGGAATTTCCACCTCCACAATAGCTAGTAAAATTGATTGATATTCCCTAACCTTAAGTGTGTCTACAGTTTTTATGAGCTAAAAATGCATAAAACCCTACTCAAGTGTGTTGGATAAGGATTCCTACATGAAAATGATAAGATACACCTAAAAGGATGTAAAAACACTCTTAGGAAATCTAAAACATAATGATACCTTGTTTTAGGCTACAAATAGGATGAATGGTGTGTTGAACATCAAGAATACTAAGAGCGGGAGTGAATCATTATTCCTTGAAATTCAATAACTTAAAAGTGCATTGTAAAGCATCTCATTAAATATGTAGAAATAGAAAAAAAAAAGAAAAAAAGAAAAAAAGCATGCACCACAACAATCAAAAAAAGAAAACTAGATTTTGTGTGGAAAACCTTTGAAAGGGAAAAACCATGGTGAGGATTAACTCACTATATATCATAACTGATTACAATAGATCATAGCTTAAAGGACTCACTATCCAGAAAATAGGAGGGATCACTACCCAAGGAAGATCACTTCTTCCTGAATTACAAATGAACATACAAAAAATGGCTCACTACCAAAGTTTGAATTGTATAAATGCATCTACTATATGTTGAAGACACAAGTCCTTCTTCTACTAAGAAAACTAACTTTATGCACTTCATCTTTCACAATCACTCTTATATGGATGCACAAGATTACCACTATCAAATTATACTCATCTCTATACACACGCTCACAAATGAATTATCCTTCTCTATACATATATATCTTCCACAATCATTCATACCAAAAATTAGGCCAGCCTAAATGGATGAAACATGTGATCCCAAAACTTGTTGGCTCAAAAATCCAACATACATTCCTTGTAGAAGTAACCAAAGAGTTTTCTTCACCAAAATAGGCCAGCATGACCTATAGATACTCCTATGAATCCACTCCATACATAATTTCGTCCTGCATGACCCTAAAAATCTTAGGTTGGCACCACACAAACAAACTGATAAAGCAACAACTGAATGAACCAAATGTTCATCTAAAACTTGACACATGGATCACCAAACCACTTGAAACTTGGAATGCACACACATCTGACATCTCCAATCAATTCTTTAAATCCACAACACACAATGATCATCTATGGTGTAAAGTGGAGCATTCCAACATGAACTCTACAACTATAAATTTATCACAACTTAGTCTAATACTCTATCATTGATATCTTTTGCTACAAAGGACATAAACCCTAAAAAATTGGATATGGAATCCTTCAATACATACCATTATTACATCAAAATTTCATGACAATATAATGCAAATTGGAACAATGCAGACCACAAAACTATTCCTCTGTTACATTAAAAATACACTATCTCGGTTTGAGACTTAGATAATTTCCAAAAACACTTGGTCTACTCTAGACTAATACACCATCAATTATATAATGGGTTAACATAAATGACAACACCATACACCATCATTCTCATGTCACAAAAAATCTCCCCCTTTTTCATTGATGGCAACACACTAATCTACTTCATTCCCCCTTTGAAATCAAGGGAAAAGGGTATTAAATTTGCATTGCATACCCTTACTGGTATATCTACATGAGAATAGCTCCTCTTGACTAAGTTATCCATCACCAAAAGGAAAAAATTACACCACAACACCATCTACTAGCTCCACAAATGTACAATGAGATCAAAAAATTATCTATAAAAATCAACAGGAAATATACACCTTAATTGGACGATGTTACATTTAATTTTACAAGGTGTGTCTCCCAATCCTTCTTGGTGATCTCCCAATCCTTCTTGGTGAAAGCAAGCATGTAGCTCTAGTTTTCATTTTTTACTTAGAGGTCTTCTCTTTCTTTTGAAGAGCTAGGCACTAGTTTTTGTAGATAGGGAAAAATCAATTAGATTTAGTATTGAAAACAATAAACTAACTAAACCCTATCAAGCACCGTGAAGTACAACTAGAATGAAAATGCAAATAAACAAATGACATGCAAACCAATTTTCAAACTAGACTTGATTGACCTCCATGGCTCTTCTCCACTTGCATAGGAATGCAAGATTTTGAAGGTTGATTGTTGGAGGAATGTTGGTTGCTCAATTTAGTAGCATAACCACATGACGAAGGTGATAGATGGAAGATTGAAGATTGATTTTGACAGAGTGAGGATGCTCAAAGAAGATTCAATACAAATGGCCTATGAAAGGTTATATTTATAGAGTTTTGATGTGGACATAGATAAGATTTGATAAGATTCGATAAGGATTTTATTTTTTTGTTTTATTTGATCAAGGAGGAAATAAAACAAGATAAGATAAGATGTGAAAAGATAGAAAGATTTTGATTCTCTTTTAAAGGACATAAAACAAGTTAAGATAAGATGTGAAAAGATAGAATGATTTTGATTCTCTTTTAAAGGAAATAAATCCTAAAAAAGATGAGAAGGATAATTGATGAATTATCTAATTAAATAAATTAATTAGATACACATGAGTTTCAATTTTGGAAAGAAAGCGAAAAGATCTTTTTAAGATTTTATTAATTAAATAAATATTTGATTTATTTAATTAATGTTGAATTTATGATTTCATCAATTAAATAATATAAATTATTTAATTAACATTAGAAGAATTAATAGAAATGATTTAATTAATTAAATAATATAAATTATTTAATTAACATTAGAGGAATGGATGGATTATGCATAGGAAGGGAATAAATGAAACTAGTCAAAATAAATAAGATTTATTTAACTAATTAGATGATGACATGGGTACCTAGGGAAAAACATACTACAAGATGTCTAAATGATGCAATGTTGTGACAAAGTGTTGTAAGAGGACATTTTTGGGTGTCTACATTTTTCCCCTCTTTGAGATGATGTTCGAGATGATGAGATTTGTATCAAGTAACATCATTTCAAAGAAGCTAAGGTATGGATAGAGGAAAATGGATGATGATGATGGAATGATGATGCCCCCTCGAGAGGATAGGTGGGTTGGACAACACGAGTAGGCTCTCGAAATGAAAGGGATGGGTCAAGAACTAAAGATGAAGGAATGGATAGAAGAAGTGAAGGATGCATTATGCTGCAATGAAAGTGAGCAACCATGATGTTTGATTTAGCACCAGACGTTATGCACCAAGGTATAAGGACCAAGGTGACGATGTGTCTCGTGCCCCAGCGTAATACAACCTTGTCTAAACATATGAGGAAGTAGACTTAGAGCATTAAAGTCCTAATGCACAAAAGGTATGATGTGACATTAGATGCAAAGGATAGTGCAAAAAGCTACTCCAACATACACAATATATGAATATTAGCTGGAATGATATAGATTTGATACAAATGCAAGATAAAATGATAACACACACAAGCAAGCAAGCAAGCATGCACAAATGATACAAAAACAAACAAGGAATTGCCCCTGTCAAGCTATAAACTGATGATTAATTGATTGATTGATGATGATGATAGTGTTGTCATTACGGGGAACGATATATCCCTAGATCAACACAAGGATGACTGATAATTGACTGATTGACTTGGATTGATGATGATAGTGTTGTCATTGCAGGGAACGACATATCCCTAGATCAACACAAGGATGATGATAATTGATTGATTGATCGAGTTTACAACAAGATAAGGATCAAGACCAAAGGATGTGATTGGACAATTTGACAAGATTGATCGACTTGATTGGTATGGATTAAGGATTGACTTGCATTTGGATTATTCCTTGGATTGATTTGATTGAGTTTATTGGATAAAATGGTTTTGATGAAGATGATTGATTTGGTTGAATGGTTGGATGATTGGATTGAGGTGAGGGATTGCATCAATGAAATTGGAAGAAGTAATTAGATGGATTGATTTTATTTCTTGGATTTTTGTTGGCTATTTGATTTTTTTTGTATTTTTGGGGATATTTTGATTTTTTTTTGTATTTTTGGGGATATTTTGATTTTTTTTTGTATTTTTGAAATTTTATTTTTTGGATTTTTGAAATATTTTAATTTTTTTAATTTTTTAAATGTTTTGATTTTTTTTTGGATTTTTGGGGATATTTTGAATTTTTTTTTCAAAATATTTGATTTTTTTGGATTTTTTGAAATATTTTGATTTTTTTGGATTTTTGAAATGTTTGGAGGTGTCAATGGATAAAAAATTGGGTAGTCTTTGTGCTAGATGCCAATGATAAGGGAAAACCAAGACTAGGTGCAAGGGTGGGTGATGGGATAAGGGATAAAAGGCTCATAATAGATGGATGGATGGAACGGATAGGTCATAGTGAATGGAATGGATGTATACATCATAGGAGAGCAAGGATGTGATTTCCAAAGACTATGTCGCATAGGAATAACATGCCCCATTCTAGGTACAATACTTAGGATTTTTCTGGACAAAATGTATGAAAATAGGATAATGATATGATTGGTTTAGATAGGATGAGGTATGTCAAGAGATACCCAAAGCATGTTTCAACCTTTTCCCCTATATCTTCATCAAGATCAAAAGAAGAAGGGTGGATGAATGGACTCAATATGATAGGTATGTATGATGGCTAAGATGGTAGGTAGGATGAAAATGATATGACATAAATGATAGGTTGGATAGGTAAGACATTGTGCCCCCAAGCGTAAGTGACATAGAAGATAAACCTACACATGACGCCTGTTTGCCAGGTTTTCATCATGGTACTTATCCAGGGCGACTGTTTACTAGGTTCTCACTGTTGGACAAAGGAATTTCTCTTTACTTTTTGTTTTTGTTTTTTTACCTTTTTTTTTTGTAAAATTTTTGGATAGGAGAAGGGGAATATGAATGGGAGGGACTCAAGTGTCTAGTTCCATGAAAGGTGGTAGTCCCACTAGAGATGAATGTCATTACATGGACCATGTCAAATGCCATTATGCTCATAGATATTGGTAAGGAATTGCATGAGTGTGAGATGGATTAGGTAGATGGCGGATTATGAAAGGCTTATGCAAGAATGGATGGGGAATAGTGGATTATGATGTGGATTGTATAGGACTTATGCAAAATATGAATGGGGAGGCTTAGCAAAAAGCATGGACCATAGGAAGATGGTGGGGGAGATATGTATGATAATGAGTGAAGGATGAGGAGATGGAGGTATGTGGAATTGTTGTGAAATGGAAGGGAACCATGACCAATGGTTGCACACACTGTGATAAACATTGAAGCTTTTGATGTGGATGGGGTGTAGGAATCAATGGAGATGTTTGCTTAGGAGGTGGTGGATGAAGTGTTTTAGGTACCCACATAGACTTAGTATTTTTATGACTTTTGTTTTGCTTATGGGTTTTAGGAATTTGATATTTTTGAATAGAGTGGGAATATGAGGAGGAAGTGGATGGTTGGGATTTTTGTGATGTGGATGCCTTGTTTGACTTGATTTATTTTTGCTTAGGTACCCAAACTATTTTGTTTTTAGACATTTCTTTTGGAGGTATGGGCTTATATAGCTTTTTAGATGTACTTGGCTTTGACTTTTTGCAATTGTATGCTAAGGCATTAGGACCTTTAGAATTTTTGAATTTATGTGTAGAGGCATCCAAATTTTTATTTTGGAATCCCTTGAGTTTGGTGGAATTAGTGGAAGCTTTATGTTTAGACAATGTGTGCATTGATTTGTCATGATTAAGATGTTTAGAGGATTTATGGATACATTGATAAGAGAATTGGGTGGTAGGGATATTAGGTGTTGGAAGTATTGGTGGTAAAGTGGATAGAGGGATATTAGGAGTTGGAAGTAACGGTGATAAAGTGGATGGTGGAAGATGTATAGTCACATGCTTTTGACATTTGTAGGATGATAGAGGAGGGATGACAACATATCTTTTAGGTGTATGATAGGATTCATGATGGAAAGTTGACTTAGGATGGATGGAGGAAGTACCAACATCTTTAAGTTGTTGTCCTTGGGGTGTATGTCCAAGGCCATAAGAGTGTGGAGGGACTTTGATGTTTTGGAGTATGCAATGGACATTGGGACTAGGTGTAGGTGGAACACTAGACACGAGTTCCTTATTGGATGAAGAAAATGAAGCAAGGGAAGATAATGGTTGTTGTTGTTCTAAGGAGGAACATTCATGAATGAGGGTGGAAAGACCAATAGGATATGATGGAGGATCATTATGATATTTATTAGCATTGTGTTCACTTAGATCCAATGTATTTGTTTGATCTTCTATGTTGGCTTGGGAGGCATGTGTCTCATCATGACAAGTGAATGTTTGTGGATCATGGATAGGACTAGGTAGGGGGTTGATAGGAGCAATGGAGGTTTCTTTCTCATGGATAGGTGAAGTAATAGGATTTTGACCATGGAATGCATAAAGTTGGCTAAGAGGATCATCATGGCCTTCTTGATCATAGGTAAGATCGTAGAGGGGAGCTTGATTGTAAATAGGACCAAGTATTTTATGAGTGGGATCATTATATGGGCCTAGATATTGATTAGAATGAGAGGTTAATGTTTCCTCATGCTTAGGATAATGCTCTTGACATAGCTCTTGGGTTGCTTGGATTGAAGTGGAAGGGGATGACTCATGGAGAGACTTGACATGTTCTTGATGGTCAACAACATGGAGACATGATGGAGTTTGACTTAGGCTTGTGAGAGGAGACTCTTGAATTGGCTCAAGGGGTTGTGGATGACATGGTATGATGTTTTTGGACTCTTTTGTAAGTTCAAGTATATGTGTTGAATGACATGGTGATAGTTGATTCCTTAATTGTAGCCCTTGGGTCACATCCTTTGGAGGTGTAGGGGTGGAAGGTGTTGGCTTAGGATTTTGATTTTGATTGGATGATGGTATGATAAAGTTATAGGGTGCATGTGCTAGATTGGTATTCCCCTTTTCAATGGTTGCATTAGAACATGATGAAGTTTGACCATGTTGCAAGGTATAACTTAAAGTCACATGTGTTTGTCATGATGTGGCTTGATAGGCTGATGTGGCATTGACATACAAATAAGTGGATGGATTAGATTGGTATGAGGTGGAAGGGGATGACACATTAGGTTGAGGTGGCATTGGTTGATAATAAATGGATAGGGGATGATGTTTTGGTTGTTGGATTTGACAAGTGGCAATGAATTGATTGGCTTGAGCTAGGAGGTGTTGGATTTGAGGTGATTTAATTTGTTGAAAATTTTGGAAGAGGGTTTGAAGGATTTGTATGGTTTGGTGGTCTAGGGGTTGGGGTATTTGGTGAAGTGTTCAAAGGAGGTTTTGAATTTGGGATGATAGGTCTTCTAATGTTGGCATGATGTCACGCATGTGTGTAAGCTCTTGCATATCGATTTGTTCCTCAAAGTATGCAACATAGTTCATGTCATCATTAGAGGCGATAGGAGAAGCCCCTCGAAGTATGATTTTAGGCTTTGGTTTTGTTTCATTATTTGTGTTAGGGAGAGGGCCTCCTTGAATTATGATCTTGGGCTTAGGTTTTGTCTCATGATTTGGCCTAGACGGATAGCCCCCTTGGATTATGACCTTGGGCTTATGATTAGGATTGGGCTTGTTTATGATTAGGACCATTTTGACAAGTGGTGACTATGACTAGGTTGGTGATGGTGATGATGTGGAATGATTAGATTGGATGACTTGGATTGATTAGGATGAAATGGATAGGATGTGACTAAGAAGAGTGATTAGGATAAAAGTGATTGGATATGAATGTGTTGGAAGAACATGTAGAGTGACTTGTCTTTATGTGTTTGGTGTTTAACTTGATTTGGAAATGTTTAAATGAATGATCACACATGTACACACATAAATCACTCACACAAGACACATAAGCAAGTTTGAATTTTAAAATTTGAAGAATGTAATGATGACTATTAAACAAGCACACATGGAAGACACATCAACAAGCCCTATGACTAGTCAAGTAGGGTATTGGCCAATTAGGTCTCAAGCTAGTCTGCACAAGGTTGACTAAGGAATGATTTGAAAGAAAAATATTGCCACACAGCTGGGAGAAAGGGGTAACCCACCCTTCACCTTCACTTCCCAAAGGTATAAAGTTCTTTGGGGCTTAGCCAAGAGTGACAAGATTTTAACTCTCAAACAAGCGTGTCTTTCGATTCACACTTTGATTGAGGTCATCCCCAGGGGTGATGAAATCTCCTAGCATAGCTCCTATGAAGGGTTTGACAAAAGCAAACCAAGTGAGGTGTTTGTGATTACACACGACTTGATTCACACTCCCAATTGTTAATTGACCTTAGAAATGAAATGTGCGTATGCAAACAATTGAAGCACTTGTTCTTTTAAGATCCCAAATCAAAATGTGATGGAATACAATAGTTTGTTTAATCTTTATTTTTTATATGTGATTGAAGACAAGATTCATTTTAAGCCAATTTCAATGATGTGATCAAACAAGATTGATTTAATGCCCCAAATTGAAATGTGTGACAACAAAATTAAGAGATTAAGAATGGAACGAGTGCACCCGAAAGTTTTCGCTTTCCAATCTACTATCTATGACTGATATTTCTGCTACTATAGCTCCTTATGATCACCTATAAGATCAAAAAATGATATTATAATGCAGCCAAAAAAAAAAAACTCATCAGAAAATTGCAATTTCAAATACATGTTTTCAACATAGCCGAATTAGATTTCATTATTTGAAGATTTTATTGATCTGAAAAATAAAAACTCAAAGAAAAGATCCCTACTAATTTTCTGAGAGCTTTCCAGAAATGTAAAGAAATAAAAAAAAATCCTTGTTTTGCACCCAAAAACATGGATTTGTGAAAACCATATAGAAAATGAAGATTCCATTTTTTCGCATTGTATTTGACCTCCAAATTAAATCTGTAAAACATAGACCCCCATTATAATTTCAAGATCTTTCCAAAAATGTAATTTTTTTTGAAAAATTCTCCGATTTGCGTCAAAAAATCAATTTTATGAAAAAATATAAAATCACAATAAATCCTTCAAAAATGATGATAAACCCTTGATTGTTTTACTATAGCCTCTTGAGATGATGCATAAGGATTCATTAAAATCTTGTAGAAAAATTCATAGCTTTGTAGAAGATATGAAGAAATTTGTAAAACTTGGGGTTTTGTCCAAAAACTGGCAGATCTGCAACAAAAAGTCAATAAAACCTACAAAAAACAAGCTATATCAAAGGATTTCATGTCGGGTTCACCAAATGTAGATAGGGAAAAATCAATTAGATTTATTATTGAAAACAATAAACTAACTAAACCCTATCAAGCACCGTGAAGTACAACTAGAATGAAAATGCAAATAAACAAACGACATGCAAACCAATTTTCAAACTAGACTTGATTGACCTTCATGGCTCTTCTCCACCTGCATAAGAATGCAAGATTTTGAAGGTTGATTGTTAGAGGAATTTTGGTTGCTCAATTCAGTAGCATAACCACATGACGAAGGTGATAGATGGAAATGGATGGAAGATTGAAGATTGATTTTGACAGAGTGAGGATGCTCGAAGAAGATTCGATACAAATGGCCTATGAAAGGTTAGATTTATAGAGTTTTGATGTGGACATAGATAAGATTTGAGAAGATTCGATAAGGATTTGATTTTTTTGTTTTATTTGATCAAGGAGGAAATAAAACATGATAAGATAAGATGTGAAAAGATAGAAAGACTTTGATTCTCTTTTAAAGGACATAAAACAAGATAAAATAAGATGTGAAAAGATAGAAAGATTTTGATTCTCTTTTAAAGGAAATAAATCCTAAAAAAGATGAGAAGGATAATTGATGAATTATCTAATTAAATAAATTAATTAGATACACATGAGTTTCAATTTTGGAAAGAAATCGAAAAGATCTTTTTAAGATTTTATTAATTAAATAAATATTTGATTTATTTAATTAATGTTGAATTTATGATTTCATCAATTAAATAATATAAATTATTTAATTAACATTAGAAGAATTAATAGAAATGATTTAATTAATTAAATAATATAAATTATTTAATTAACATTAGAGGAATGGATGGATTATGCATAGGAAGGGAATAAATGAAATTAGTCAAATAAATAAGATTTATTTAACTAGTTAGATGATGACATGGGTACCTAGGGAAAAACATACTACAAGATGTCTAAATGATGCAATGTTGTGACAAAGTGTTGTAAGAGGACATTTTTGGGTGTCTACAATTTCTTTTACACAATGTGTTTTGCATTAGCCAAAGCTTCAGTTAAAGATGTAAGCCTTAGAATTACCATATTTCAGAGTTGATTGTACTGCATTATAATTTTATCTTTTTGTTCATGTAGTAAAAAGAATTGAATATGTAGATTTTCAATGATCACTCTAGTTGCTCCATCCCCATCATTCACCAGATCATGCACACCTGAGACCTAAGAAATTTGGGACTCAATTGAGTCCATCTAATCCTTTATACTTTTAGTAGACAATGGCTATTTCAAAAAAAATTGGAACAATATTTTGGCTTCCTCCAAACTCTTTTGAACATCCTCCAAGTTTCCTTGCAACTTGGTATGTGAAATAGCACATTTATCTGAGGCATTAGTTAGCGTCTTATTATTTAATCTCTTTGCTACTTCCTACTCTATCTTCTCTTCCAGACTTGCAAAGTACTCCTTAAAAGAATCTAATAGCAACTTGAACTATTGTACACCTATCAAAGAAGTATTAATGGATACTCTAGGAAGGATTTCGTGTAAAAATTTGATAGCCTCATCAAATTTGTGCCTTTATGGTGAGTTTTCAATGTCTCCTTTCTTGTGGAGGCATGGAAAACATTGCCAAATTGTAACTTATGGAGGGTAGAGATCTTATTCATGTCCTCTTGACCTTGTTGCAATGGGATTTACAATAGTTGTGCAGACACCACTAGTTGGAACTGCATTTGCATATCCAAAAGATCTTTGAATGAATATCCGGAGGGTACAGAGCATTCATGTCCTATTTTTGTGATTTATTTTGTGTGTTTATCATTCTTATCCTTCTCTCCACTATCAAAACACTTCTCTACAATCTTTTCAACTTCTGAAGGAGACATATTAAGGAGACATATTTTATTCCTTTTGAGCTTATGTCTTCTATGGGACTCCTCCTTGCTCATTTTTTTTCTTTGCTTAGCAGTTGTCTACCCATCCTGAGGGGTGATATTTTTCATCATTTCTTCTTTCTCATGCTCATGTTGCTCTTTCACTGGCTCATTGCTCTCTGGAAGGGATGTGTCTTGTTGCATTTCATCTTCATCACCTAGAGAGGCTCCCAATTCTTTAAGAAGTCTTTCAGTTGATTTTATTGTTTCTTCCCTTAACTTCTCTATATCATCCTTATCTTTTCTCATAAAATTATTTACTCTCTTCTTTATCTTGAATGCTTGAACTTGCAACTGAGACAACTTAACTTTTTCCTCATGAGTTAATGAGGAACCAATCTTCTCCAAGGAAAAATATTTCATCTTTGCATCTTTTGCAACTACCTCTTGTCTTCTTAAACACAATACTTCTTTTATCTTATCCAACAACTAATCCAATATCTCACCTAGGCCAACATTAAATGTCACCTTGTGTTTGAAAATGGCCTCTTCAATTGTTTCCTTATCTACATTATTGGCATTTGGACACAATTTAGTTGTATCCTTCAGGATTCCAAACTCTGCTATAGCACTGAATAGTGCATCAAGCTTTATGGGACTATGCTCACAGACCATAGGGATCTCTTCTTTCTCCTTTCCATTTTTTGCATAGGTCTCTTCCTAAGAGACTTTTGATTTCCTTTTTCAGACCAATTTTACTTATTCCTCTTCTACTTCTGAATTGATATACTTGTCCCTTTTTTCTCTTTCCCTCTTTTTTCTCTTTGGATCCTTTTGTTTCTCAAGGATACTAGAGGTTCCTACCTTCTTAGAGCCACCTGTTTGTATTGTTTTGGAGGACTTTGAAATAGTAGGTGTGGAGGTTCAAGTCTTATCTGACCTTCTTGATTTTAACATAGTCTATGAAGGAGTAGATGTACCTTTAAACTCTACTCATGGTTCATAGGGGTACCAAAGTCCTTTTCCAACTCAACTTCCATCTGTCCAACCTTTTCTTCAATATCCTTCTTTTTATTTTCTAGGTTCTCTTTCTTTGTTATCTCTTCATATGTACCAAACCTACCAATTGTTGGATCTCTAGGCTTGCTCAATACAACCTCTACAAGGAAAATACAATCGAATTTAGGTACCTCATAAGGTAACTTTGAAACCAAAAAAGTTTTGGTTTTAACTGCTTCCATGTAGCTATTATCTCTGCTAACCATAAATGTTATTTCATTCTTATACTTTTTCACAACTTAATCCAAAATTCTTTCTCTTTCTTGCATCTATGCTTGAAAAGGTTTGAAGAATCCCCACAACATTGATTCACAAGATTTATTATCTAGAAATACCCTCAAATGATCTCTAATTTAAATAGCTACATGGATATTATCTTGCCATACTACATTCTTTACTCCAAGAAACTCATTGACAAAGTAAAATATTAAGCAAATGATGATAGTACCATACTAGAAAGGGTACATTTTCTCCTTTATCCTCTGCAAATTTTCCAACAATTGTAATCATAGAAGCTCACATAGATCAAAGTCTTTACCTTCCTTCACCATTTGAAATGTCATGTGAACTGTGGTGGCAGTAGCAAAGAATTCTCTATTTGTGTAGAATATCTTGTAAGCAATCGTCATTAAGGCATATTTGACTGTTATATCTTTGATATCATCCACTATTAGGGCACACTTGTCAAGCTTGGATCTGGTAAGCTTCATCACCACTTCATTCTTTACCGCCTTCATTTCCAAGATAGGTCATAGGGATCTCAAACTAGTAATAACCCTTATTACTTCTTTGTTAATCATATGTGGCATGTCCAACCAACATACATTCATTGTGAATTTTTATTAGAACATACATCACCCAATCATCTTCAAAAAATAAGTTGGGAAAATTTTTCCATACATCCAACTTCTTCTCCGACAAGCTAGCATACTTTGGTTTCAATTGGAAATCATCTCCAATTATCTCTTTGTATAAACTCTAACAACTTTAGATGATTATATTCTCCCATCTTCAAATGAATGTAAATTCGCACATCTTTTGTGTGCAACACATTTATAGGAACCCTAAAGAATTCACCTTCCTTATTTGTTTCCATTGATTTGTGTGGGTGATTCTTAAACTTAGACATTGGCCTATCAACCACATCAACAACCTAATGAGTAAACATTGTGAACTACTCTGAACTAGGGTTTGCAATAGATTATAAATACCTTGTGGAGTAGGGTTTCATTCAACACTCTAGAATCATTTTAGATTGTATTTACTTTGCTCCCTCTTTTGATTGCTCAGACAAAAATTCCTTTATAATATGCAAAATTAAATATAAACACTTTACATGTGACCTAAAGTGTGTATTAAATGTAGCAACAAAAAGTTAGTTCAAAATATTGTCAGCTTTCTCTATATCAACACGAGCACTTCTAAACACTCCAAAAATATCTACATCAAGAGATTTATCACCATATTTTTTTATCAAAGAATCAAGAATATCAACTGATTCATACACGAGTATGCTAAAGACATCAACATCTCATCTTTGGAAGGGGTATGGAAAGTTTCCTATTAAAACTCCCCCTGAGCCAATGCTTCCTATATAGTTTTTAGAGGAAACATTTGCACCTGAATTTGGCAAAGATTCATTCTTCACATCATTCTCTTATTTTTTCTTCTAGATCTTATTCATCTTCTTCTTTTATTCAACCAGATCAATCTTATTTTATGAAATGGAGGGTTTCACATTATTTCCTCTCCAAAACCTATCTGTGTGTCCTAGTTTATTACATTTATAGCATATGACACCTTACAGAGAAAATTTACTTCTTGTCATTTTAGATTTACATTTAGAATCCTTATGCCCAAACCTATTGCATGAGTAACAATAAACATGGAAGGATTCAAATACCATGCCATTATTGTAACCATTCATTATCTATCTTCTGCATTCACTAGCCTTATGACCAAATCTATTTCATGCATAGCATTGACCAAAAAATGATTGAAAATTTTGATTCATCCTACTTTTACATTTTATAGATTTGTGCTTAAATTTATTACAAGAATAACAGTGGCCTTTAAAAGATAAATACCTTTGTGCAACTAGTTGTATGAGAGGAGGTCTCCTGAAATATTTCTTTTGGTTTCAGACATGTTTGATATTAATTTTCTTATCTCTAGTCTCCCTTTGTTCACTATTATTCATCTCAACATTGTTTGGAGTTTGATTTTTCTTTGAGGTTTCTCCTTTTCCAAACCCTAATCCTTCTTTGTCCTTATGATATTTTTTGACTAGCAAGCATATCATCAAGAAAGGTTGAGCTCTTCTTGAATTTTTCTTCTTGAATATTTGCATGTTCTCTAGATCTTTCCTCAAAGACATAATATCTTCTTCAAGCTTTAATAATTTTCCAAACTTGTCTTTCAATTTAACATTGAAGCATTCTTCAACCATTTTTCCTTCTTCAACCTGCACTTTTAGATTAGTGATTATCTTATTTGATTGTTTGAGTTGCTCATTTGTTCTCTTGAGTTGATCTTTAAATTTCTTGACTTGATTCCTCAACTTATTGACACACTCATTATCTTTTGAAATATTTTATTTCAAATCTTTATTCTCACATTCTTCTTTATCCAAGTCATCAAGAGCAGATCTAAGTTCTCCTTATTGGTGCAGGAGCATCAAAGCTATCATGTACAAAATTGAACATTTGATGGTTAGTAGGTTCAGTCTAGGGTGTTATGGGGTAATTTGAGTCTATTTACATTAAATAAGTTCTATGGAGACCATTTAATATGTAATTGGGTGATAGGTGAGTCATTTGTGGTAGTGTGTCAAAAAGTTGCAAAAAGTGTAAAAGTCGTCATAGCAAAAATTAAAAAATGCAACTTTTAGGAATGTGAAGGGTCATAGGAATTTGAAAAGTATTTATAGGCATTGGGTGGTTATAATATGAAGGGAATAATTATAAATAGCCTCAAAAAGGCTCGAGCATTGGTTGGAGAAAATTGTATTGAAATTTCTAAATCAATAACAACGTTTATTTTTGCAATATCTCTGTAATTATGTACTTTCTAGGCCATTATACGACCCTGTACATGTCGTGTTTTCTTTAAAAATCATTCTGTTATGTAGAGGCATGAATTAACTCCAAATTTTTATAGATTTGAGGTCTTGAGATTGAGTTTGGAAGAAGTTCTCTTCATTTCTCTGTGACAACCCTGTTAACTCTATATTAAGGGTTGATTACCTTCTAAAATGTTAAAATGACCCATTCCACTCATTGTGATTTCTGTAACTCATGGAATGGGTCCAACACACTAGGATTTAGGTTTCCTCATGGTTTTGTAGGTGTAGGAGTCAATTTATTTGATTTGGGGTGATGCCCTAGGGCAAAACATTGAGTTTTCCTTGTGAAAAAGGGGTGTTAAAGAAGGGTTTTGATAAAATGTTGAAGGAAACTTCTATGTAATGGTTGTTTTAGTTTGTGCAAGGTATTTATGAAGTGTTGGATGCATTTTTTGAGTTAGGTTAGCCCGGGTGATAGGATTTTCAATAAACCCTTTCCATTTTCTTAAAGAATGAGGCTTTGGTGGTTCAATATCATAGAGGTCATGGCATTGGAAAATGACTGTGAATTTTGAGGTTTTGTAACACAACTAAGGTCTTTTAATTGAGTTTGGGTGATAATCAGGTGTTTAGGAGGTACCTCCTTTGTAAAAGAGGTCTATTTCGTGGCCTAAAAACATCTATTGGTTTTCAATATTGTCTCAAAGGAACCTCTTGGATTGTTTTGGTATGTTGTGTTAAATCATGAAGTGAATCTCAAAAGTTTTTTTTTAGGTCTTTGTACTTCCTTCTCTAAAAGATATTGAGGAAAAGCAATTTTGGAGGGCTATAAGCCTCTAGGTGTGTGTTTGAGAAAGGTTGAGTGGATAGGGCTATAAAGACTATTTTCTTGTTTGAGTCTAATCAATTTGTGTTGGTTTGGGTCCTCACCACATTTTTTTCTATCAAGTGGTATCAAAGATTAGTTTGTAGATATTTTGCAGGTGATTGGTTGAAGTTTGCAAGTTGGAAGGTGAAAAGAGAAACTTGTAAAGATGCCTTTGAAGAATGTTGGTGCTGCTAGAGAGTTGCAGGAGTTAAAGGAGAAATATGCTACACTTTTGGAGTCACACAATGTTGTGTTGGAAAGGACTTTTTCCTTGGAGACAAAGAAGAGAAGGGAGGAGAATGATGAAAGTGATTCAGAGGAAGAAGATGAAGAGTATGAGGATGTAGATGACGAGTTAGACCTTGAAGATCAAAGGATGGAAAATTTTCTCAAGGCAGTCAAAGGTGATTCACATAAGGTAAAGGTTGATTTGCCTATGTATGGTAGAAATTTTATTGAGGAATAATTGCTTCATTGGATTGCATCCATGGACAACCACTTTGAAAGTGAAGATATTTCAGATGAGCAGAAGGTGAAGGTAGCAAAGAAAAAAATCAAAGGTCGTGCACTTCTATTGTGGGACTACAAGCAAGCAAAAAGGAGAAAGCAAGGTAAGTCAAGGATAGTTTCTTGGGAAAAGATGGTAGCAAAAATTAAAGGTAAATTTCTTCCTAAAGACTATGAAGTTCAATTGTATAAAATATTACAAGGTTTGAAGCAAAAGGATTTAGATGTCAAGACCTATACAGATGAATTTTATAAATTAAGTATAAGGTCAGGAAGAAATGAAGATGAAGTTAAAAAAGTGGCTAGGTATCTAGGTGGCCTTAGATTCAATATACAGGATGAATTGGTTCTTGCTAACCCAAAGACTGTTGAAGAGTCTTTCCAACTGGCTGAAAAGATAAAAAGAAGGCAAGAGAAGTCCATTAGAGGCAGAGGAAATAATACAAGAGGGAGAGGATCAATCTCTACATCAAAGCAACCATTTAAGGAATAAGAAGAAGAAATTAAAGGTAAAGAGCAAGGTGTTGATGCAAGAGGAGGATTTAGGGGATCTAGGGGAAGATTTAGTGGTGGTAGAAGTTCACATTTCTTTATAGGAAGATGCTACAATTGTAATGAATTTGGACATCCTTCATTCAAGTGCATTGAAATTTTTTGGTACTTCATCAAGTGGAGGTGAAAAGAGGACTAAAAGGAGGGCTCAAATAGTACAAGAAGAGGAGTGTGAGAGTACCAATTCTTCAAGCTATCTTGCTGCTCCTGAAATGGGTGAAACATTGATGATGAGGAAGACCATACTTAAGGCAGCAAAGGAGAGGGAACCATTGCAAAGAAAGACTCTCTTCAAAAACACATGTAAGTGCAAGAATAAGGTATGCAAAATTTTCATTGATTCAGGCTCTACTGAGAATATGGTGTCAAGTGAAATGGTTGGTAAACTGAATTTGCAAAGGATTCCTCATGAATTTCCATATAAGGTGTCTTGGTTGAGTGATGGGAAATCTCTTTTGGTTAATGAACAAGTTGTTTATTTTCAAAATGGTGGTTATAAGTACAAGGTAACTTGTGATATTTTTCCCATGGATTGTTTCCACTTACTTCTAGGTAGGCTTTGGCAATTTGGAAGGCATGCATTATATGATGGGAGAGAAAATACATACACCATAGAGAAAGATGGATGTACATTTACTTTGACTCCACTTGTGGAAGAAGACAAAGTTAAGGGTAATGAGGATAAGGTAATCATGTGTGGGAAGAAAGAACTTGTAGAGGTTGTAAAAGAAGACAAAAAGCTAGGTTCTATAGTTATTTCAAAGCTTGAGAATACTGTGATAGCAGGTGAGAAGGTTGATTCAAGTTTGTAGGATAAGTTGATAGTGAATTGGAATTCTAATGTTATGGTAGGCACCATTGTGTGTCATTTGGTTGGGAGTAAAGTTGCAAAGCATGAAGTATCTACAAGTACAGTAGGTGATGGGAATGATAGTACAGGGGTACATGGTACTGATAAGAAAAAAGGTCTGATGATAGTGGTGAAAGGACATAATGGACAAGACATTAAAGGCAGTTACAAGTATGAAGATAAGAGAAAGAAGAAGTTAGTTCAAGGAACTATTGGTAAGAGTTTTGTTGTAGGCATGAAGGTAGGAGTAATGTTAAGTTAATGTCAAGAAATAGTTAGCAGACAATCATCAGGTCTGACGACAAAGATGGGATCAAATTCATATGCAAACAAGGTTAGGGATGCAGGGCATACTATAAGATCTTAGTATATGAACCAATGGAAGGTGTTTTTAGACCAAATATTATGTGAAAATTAGGGAGGAACTGAGATGGAGCATGGTACAAGGCATAACTCATGTGACATGAGTTCTTTTTCAGAGGGGTTGTATGGTGCAGGAGCACCAAAGCTATCATGTACAAAATTGAATATTTGATGGTTAGTAGGTTGATTCTAGGGTGTTATGGGGTAATTTGAGTCTATTTACATTAAATAAGGTCTATGGAGACCATTTACTATGTAATTGGGTGATAGGTGAGTTATTTGTGGTAGTGTGTCAAAAAGTTGCAAAAAGTGTAAAAGTTGTCATAGCAAAAATTCAAAAATGCAACTTTTAGGAATGTGAAGGGTCATATGAATTTGAAAATCAGTTATAGGAATTGGGTGGTTAGAATCTGAAGGGAATAAGTATAAATATCCTCAAAAAGGCTTGAGCATTGGTTGGAGAAGATTGTATTGAAGTTTCTAAATCAATAACAACATTTATTTTTGCAATATCTTTGTAATTTTGTACTTTCTAGGCACTGTACAACACCGTACATGCTATATTTTCTTTGAAACTCATTGTGTTAAGTAGAAGCATGAATTAAATCCAAATTGTGATAGATTTAAGGTCATGAGATTGAGTTTGGAAGGAGTTCTCTTCATTTCTCTGTGACAACCCTATTAACTCTGTATTAAGGGTTGATTGCCTTCTAAAATGTTAAATTGACCCATTCCACTCACTATGATTTCTGTAACTCATGGAATGGGTCCAACACACTAGGATTTAGGTGTCATCATGGTTATTTAGGTAGATGAGTCAAGTTATTTGATTTGGGGTGATGCCCTAGGGAAAAACAATGACTTTTCCTTGTGAAAAAGGGGTGTTAAAGAAGAGTTTTGATAAAATGTTGAAGGAACCTTCTATGTAATGGTTTTTTGAGTTTGTGTAGGGTATTTATGAAGTTTTGGATGCATTTTTTGAGTTAGGTTATCCCGGGTGATAGGAACTTCAATAAACCCTTTCCATTTTCTTAAAGAATGAGGGTTTGCTGGTTCAATATCACAGAGGTCATGGTATTGGCAAATGACTGTGGATTTTGAGGTTTTGTAACACAAATAAGGCATGTTAATTGATTTTGGGTGATAATCAGGTGTTTAAGAGGTACCTCCTTTGTAAAAGAGGGCTATTTGGTGGCCTAAAAATAGGGGCAGTCTATTGGTTTTCAATATTGTCTCAAAAGAACCTCATGGAGTGTTTTGGTATGTTGTGTTAGCTCATGAAGTGGATCTCATAAGTTTTCTAGGCCTTCTCTAAAAGATATTGAGGAAAAGTAGTTTTGGAGGGCTACAAGCCTCTAGGTGTGTGTTTGAGAAAGGTTGAGTGGATAGGGCTATAAATACTAGTTTCTTGTTTGAGTCTGATCAATTTGTGTTGGTTTGGGTCACCACCACCTTGTTTTCTATCACTTATATATCAACTTCATGGTCTACTTTAGTAAATATCTCCATTATAAGTTCTTCCAGAGGGGTAGGATACTTCCTAGTTGCCATGTGTTCAATCTCTACGATCTACCTCAATTATTAGGAAAATTGAAGGAACCTTGCTTTGATACTAATTGTTGAACACCTAGAATATTGAGAGGGGGGGTGAATCAATATTCCCTAAAATTCAATAACTTAAAAGCTCATTGCAAAGCATCTCATTAAACTTTTAGAAAAGGAAAGAAACAAATAAAGAATACATCACAACAATCAACAAAAGAAATTTTGATTTTACATGGAAAACCCTTGAAAGAGAAAAACCATGATGAGGATTAACTCACTATATATCATAACTAGTTACAATAGATTACAACTTAAAGTACTCACTATCCAAGGAATCACTGTTAAGAAAATAAGAAGGCTCACTACCCAAGGAAGATCACTTCTTCCTAAATTACAAATGAACATAAAAAAAATGGCTCACCACCAGAGTTTAAACTGTATAAAATGTATTTGCTATATGTTGAAGACTTAGTTCCTTGTTATGCTCATAAAACTAACTTTACACACTTCATACTTCACTATCACTCTTATGCGGATGCACAAGATTTTTTCTATCACATAATGCTCATCTCTCTACACACACTCACAAATGGATTTTTCTTTTCTATACATATATATCTTCCACAATCATTCATACCAACAACTAGGTCGGCCTAAATGGATGAAACATGTGAACCTAAAACCTGTCGGCTCAAAAATTCAACATACATGCTTTGAGGAAGTAACCAAAGCATGTTCTTCACCAAAATAGATTGGCATGACCTATAGATACTCCTATGAATCCACTCCATACAAAATTCAGTCACGCACGACCCCAAAACTCTTAGGTTGACACTACACAAACAAACTGATAAAGCAACAATTGAATGAACTAACTGTTCATCCAAAACTTGACATGTAGATCACTAAATCACTTGAAACTTGGAATGCACACACATCTGACATCTCCAAGCACTTCCTAAAATAAACAACACACGATGATCATTTTCGGTGTATTGTGGAGCATTCCAATATGAACTTTGCAACTGTAACTCTTGTAGACACTAAAAATTGACCTAGGCCTGCAAGCTCTATTTTTCACCACATTCATCCTAGCATAATTGAAATATTTAATTATGTCATTTGGTCCATTTTCATCTATTAATTAAATAATTTTTAATTATTTAATTAATTCATGTCTCTTTATTCTTCCTAATCATTTAAATAAATAAATCTTATTTATTTATTTAAATGTGTCGCTAATTATCTAATGTCTCCCTATAATTAAATAAATTTCTTAATTTATTTAATTATTTTTGTCCACTAATTCTTCTAGATTATTTAAATAAATAAATCTTGTTTGTTTATTTAAATGCATCAATAATTTACATATTTCTCTTCTAATTAAATAAATTATTTAATTTATTTAATTAGTGCCAAGTGTCATTTCCTTCATTTTAAATAAAATCATTTATTTAAAATGGTCAAACTTCATATTTTTGGCAAGTAATGGGCATTTATTATTTGCTGCCACATGATTCCTCACTTTTGAATTAAATTAATTTTTAATTCAAAAGATGCTCTTTTTATTCAATGGTCAAATGACCGTTACTAATTTGATTCTTCAACTTTTTTTAGCCATTTTGTCCATATCTCAGCTTTCAATACTGTTCGTCGATTCGACTTTGAATCTTGTCCGTTCATTCAAAATTGTCTTTTCTTATAAAATGGCAATTAAGAATTCATTTTGGGTCTCTCTTGAAGCATTCACGTGAATTTTTCTGGTTCTCATTTTGCTCATGTTCTTCCATACTTTGCAATCATTTACCTAGCCATTAGCATAGTAAATCCTTCAACACTTGCATAGGTCATGTCATTTTAATAGATTGCTCGTAGAATCTGAGGGCACCATTCAACTTGCAGCAAGCTAGAAGGTATGATGAAGGTGATTCATGGAGTTGGAGGACTTGTGGTAACTAGTTCCTTTTGTTTTCCTTTATTTCCTCCTTTGTTCTTCATCATTTCTTTGGAGTTTTGGTTTTAAGTGCTTCTAATCTTTTAACCCATAAAATTTCCAGAGATACATTTGGTGAACTCGACGTCTTTTAGTGCATTTTTGTTGTTTTCGTATGACTTTCTATCTTTGTTTTACAGCTACAGGTTTAGGAACGACACATTTGAATCTTTTTTGCACCGCATTGGTTGTGTCGTGATGCATTCGACAAAACAAACGACACACTTGTACTATAGAACCGCATTTGTGACCTCCCATGATGCATTTGACAAAAATGTGATGCATTTGACAAGTATTGTGACGCATTTGCAGGATTCTGCATTCAACTGGAAAACCTTGACATAAATTATTATGACGCATTCACTCTATCATAACGCATTCACCTGGTGAGTTTCTGTATTCGAGTTTTTTCTAGATTTCTGCACTTTTACTTTTTTAGTTTGTTGCTGCTTTTGCATTCTCTAGAATAGGATTTTCTGGTTCCTAATTACTGGTTTAGCATGTGGCATTGATATTCTCATGGGTTGAAGGCATTTACTAAAATTACTAACGTGTGGGTTTACAGCTCTTATGAGTCGAAGACAATTATCCAAACTACTGACATGTGGTTTTGCAACTACGTTTGTCAAAGACCAATATTTCAAACCATCTGTCTGTGATTTTTTAGCTTAGGAACACTTCCATTGGTGCACTAAAATGAGCTTATGTTTGCAAGTGTTTGACTATGCTTGAAATTGGTAGGTGATTATGCTCTCACCTTGTGAAAACTAGGTGATCAGAAAGCCAGACCCACTTTATTTTTTGTAACATTTAAGACTTAATAATCGAAGTATCCTCTCCCCTTGCACTTTTGGGCGATCTTGGGTGTAAGAGAAATAGTTATTAATTCTAGAAATGGGTCTTCCTTAAGGGAAAAAGTACTCACCTTAAGGGACAACCCGACCAGTAACAGGCTAAAGCCAAGCCACTTCCAGCCGAGATATAAAATGGGTGCTTGAGGAAAGTTCAAGTACCACGAGTGTGGATGTGTCACATGGACGGAGTAGTACTCCCATAAACCATGTTGAGCGTAACCCATTCAAGCTGGAGTGCCACCTAATCGGTGATTAATCTCTCACCCCATGTGTGGCCACTCAAACGGATGCCCTTATTAGACACCTATTGTTTTAGAAGCTAGCCATTTTCAGCTGTTGCTTGGTATAGTGCAGGGTACAATATCATGCCCGAAGATACTCACTACTGACTCCCTTGAGTAGAGATAGCAGTTCCTGGGAAGTGACTACCCAAGAATCCGAAGTTGGTGAGCCCATAGAAGTGTGTGCAAAGAAGGGATCCTATGTCACCAAACTTCTAAGCGATCTACTCTCGAGAAGGAGAGGTGTTTAGCACCAATCTAGGGTATATCGGTGGGCTATACCAAGTATACAAACCCTTGGTCTATTAGGAGTGTGCTTGTCTTATGCATTTTTTCTTACAGTAAAACATTGTCCTTTTCAAGTGTTTTCTGGAGTCTCAAATAGTAGTCACAACATTCATAAATCTAGACACACATTCAACCTTTGAAAAATCAATTTTTTGTCCTCGAAACATCATAAAACTAAAAATTTTGCAACCTGTGACACAACTGTTGAAACACATTCCCTGAACTAAAACATATTTGACAATTCATGAGACACAATCGCTCTGATAAACCGCATTTTCTGCTATAAACACCACATATTCTTGCGTCTCGATGCATTTGGCATTCACAGAAACGATTTTGCAACCTCTGCCGCACTTGTTATCTGCAAAACCACATTTGCTTGAATTAAAAAACATCTGCCATACTGTGACACATTCGCTACCTCAAATGACCCATTTTCTTGATACACACAAAAAATCTGATACAAACCAGAATTTGACTCCAAACAATCTCAGCCCGCTATCAAAAAAAAAATTCCCAAGAGGTCTTTGTCAAAAACTAGCCTTGAAATTGCTCAAAATTTTCATCCTTCAACCACTAGTCTGCATTTTTTACCATAGGCTTAATCTTTCAAATTTTAATTTTATCCATTAGGTTCATAATCATCATTTTTAGCATTAGCTTGACCTTAGGTTTTCATTTTTTTGCATACTTTGGATTAGGCTAACCTTATCACAATTTACAAAATCATTGCTTTCGAAACTAGGTTATCTTGGACTTTGTCATTCATTTCTATTTTTCGTCGTTGTCCCTTTTGTGGGGATTTTCAACTCAACAGTCTAATTAGGAAAACTCACTAGTCATCTTGACCTTGTCACTTTGTCATTTTCAACAAGTCCTTTGGTAACTAAAATCGAAAAAAAAGATTAAGCTTAGAGTGCTTAGGTACTCATGTCTCCAAATTGCATTCATTTTAGTGCCTACCTTGCATACTTTATTCCTAAGAAAATCCAAAAATATCGTTCATCCTAGTCATCATTTTAAACCTAGACCTCGCATTCGTTACCTCATTAGTCCTCATTTTGCACTTTTCCATTTTCTTAATTGACATTATCATTGTCCTAGTCAACATCGACATCCTAATTGTCACTTTAGATTTTTGCATATTTATCTCTTCGCCTTGTCAACCTTTATCACACAAAAAGACAAAAACATAACTAGTGTCATACTTGCATTGTCATCATCTTCATTTGAGCAATTTCCTTGATGGCGGAAACAAGACTTCAAAGAAAGAAAAGACAAATGGCAGACTTTGGACAAGACTTTGACAACAACACCAACACCAACACCAATCCCAATGACTAGATTTATGATGACCCATTTGGAAATTTGAACATACAATCATCCATGGGCATGTCAACTTCCTTTCAAAATTCACTTTTTGAACAATTCATACAAAGAGACCAAAATGGACAAGTACTAGTTGAGGATTTAGATGTTGCCACTCAAAATCCTAACATAGCTTCATTTGTAGAAGACTTGGTCTTGCACGATCTTGGCAGATACCTTGCTATGCTTTTAGACCAAGGGGAAAAACTACCAAAAGGCTTCGACATTAATACCATAACATCTCAACAAAACACAAACAATTCCTCCAATAGCAATAACATTGTGGTCACCACACAAGTTGCTACTAACACCATTAATGTGACATCTAGTGGCACCACAAATCAAAACACCACCACCTCAACTAATACAACATCTATTGGAGGAACATATGCTATGTCCATGCCTACAATGTCCACATCATCATCACAAATGATAGGAATAATCGTTGGGTCCACATCAATAGGAGAAAATCCCACAAACCCTATGTTGGGATCTTCATCTATGATAATGGGGGCATCTTCATCACATCCTTATGGTGGAATCTCATTTAATCCCTTTGGAGGAAACCCACAACAATTCTTCATTCAAGGCCCTTAACACAACATTAATACATCATCGTAATTAAATGTCCCACATGGAAAAGGACAAAATATGAACATCCCACATGGACAAGGACAAAATATACACATACCACATGTACACTCCCAAGGAACAAACACCAACACGCTACACGGACAATTATTTCAACAAGGACAAGGAACTCAAATAACGCAACAAATGAGTTGGGGATTTCAGATATCTCAAATACAAACAAACATGGTTGAGTCACATATCCCCACATACTCATCCCAAATTCATACTCAACAACAAATTCCCACTCACAACTGGCAATATCAGCAAACACCTAATCATAACATACCTTATTCTCAGGCAACCAATTATCCCATTGTACATGCCTTGCTAGCAAGAGTGGATGACCTTCAAAAACAGATGGAAAATATGAAAACCTTTAACAAGAAGACACAAATTCCATATGACTTATGTCCATATCCTTTTGATACAACTTTGTACATGCCACCATTTCCACATGGTTATGTGGCCCCAAACTTCAACAAATACAAGGGTAAAACAAATCCACTTGACCACATCAGAGAATTCGTAACAAGTTGTGTGGATATTTCCCATGAGCACACATATCTAATGCAATTGTTTCCTAAAAGTCTCGCAGGATGAGCCCTAGAATGGTTTTATACACTGCAACCTAGAATACAGTCATGGAAAGAAGTTGCTGAAAAATTCATGAAAAATCACACATACAACATTGACACAAACACCTTCATTACCAACCTATGCCAACTCACACAAGAAGATTCAGGTGAAACCTTTTTACCATTCTTTCAAAAATGGAGGGGCCTAGCAATTCGCTATCATATAGACATACCTGAAAAGGAAAAATTTGACCTATTTGTACAAACATTCTTGGGCCCACTGAAAAATGGCTTGCATGTTCATTGTTGCATAAATTTTGTGGATCTAGTTGAACGGGGTGTCCAATTTGAGCAAGCCCTCATTGCTAAAGGAAGACTAAAATATGGTCCCAAAAACACAAACACAAACCCTCCTTCTACTGACAAAAATAAATTATGGGTTATGAACAAACATTGCACCAATGATGGTGCAATCGATGCTAAGGTTGTCAACGCTATGGGTCCTATGATTACTCTAAAAGGGACACAACCACAAAACGCACAGATGATGGCACACACCTATGCTACTAATGTTGTCAAGAAAAATCAAAGTAACCAAGGCAATCAAAACAATCAAATTCAAAGGCAGCCTAGACAACCCAAGCAATTCCCTAAAGGACGTACATACACTCCCTTGGGTGAGCCTATTGAAGAAGTTCTCAGGAAATTCCTTCAGAATGGTGTCATCACACTTGAGGACCCAAAACCATACGACCCTGGGCAGTTTAAACCATCTTGGTGGGATGATAACGCATTTTGTGACTATCACAGAATAAAAGGACACAAAACCTCTTCCTGTAAACAATTGAAAAATTTGGTACAAGACCTTATTAAAAAGTGTATCATTGAAGTCGATGGACCACAATTTGCTTCTAATGTGGATCATACAATACACAAGAACCCACTGTAGGATCATGGTTTTGGAAACACTTCTACGTCAAATACAAATAACAATAGTCGAGCCAACTATGCCCATATTGGATATGACTATTCTGGGGGACCTATCGTACATCATATTAGAACAATTGATGAACATGTTTGCATAGTCACCATCAGAAAGGACCCTAGATGCAATGTCACCACCCGTGGAAGAAATGTCACCATATCCAACCCTCCTCCTCCTAAACAACCAAAGGTAACAATAGTTGGCCCATCTACTTCGCAGTCACAATCGCATCCACAAAACAAGCAGTCCCAACCTAAAGGAAACTTTAATCTTATTGACCAACTTGGAAAAACACTGGCACAAATATCTATCCTTGAGTTGTTACACATCTCGCCTACCCATAAGGCCATCCTAGATAAAACATTACAAGAATCCTCCATTCCCCAAGATATTGATGTCATCCAATTCGAAGCCAGGGTAGGATATCTCATGACTCCCCACCATATCACCTTTTCAGACCAAGACTATTCGTCATCCAAATCCAACCATAATGATGCCCTTCATATCAATTTTTTTGTTCATAAACATAAGGTCAGACAAGTCTTAGTAGATGGTAGAGTGGGACTGAATATATGTTCCTTAAAATTGGTCAAGGCACTAGGCTTTTCTAATGCTTGTGTAGACGCCACAAGAAGCATTGTTATCAAGGCATACAATGATGGAGAACGTTCCTCTCAGGGCGTAATTACACTCCCAATTTGAATCAGGCCAGTCATTGTTGACACCACTTGTCAAGTTCTGGATTTGGACCTACCATACAACATTTTACTCGGTCGACCTTGGATCCATGCACTGAAAGCTGTCCCCTCCACATATCACCAATGTTTGAAGTTTCCTTTTGAAGGCACTGAGATTACTATATACGGAGACCCTGATCCATTCTGATATTGTACCAACTTACGAGGTGCTTTAGAGTATCAAGTGCCTATCAATAGGGAAGCTTCGACATCTTTTTCTTCCAATTTCATTGACCCATTAGCACTCGTGAAGCCTTCCGCCTCTTCATCCACCACATTCACTTCTACTTCTTTGACCACCATGACCACCTCCACAACACCTACCACTTCATTTATCACCCCAAGCATCGACCTAAGCTTTCAGATTCAGGACCAAGGATGTGGAGAGTACAAGCTGAATATGGCCTATTGCATTACCAAGATGCCCAAGTCTCCCCGGGTCTATGGCAAACCCTGCTTTAGAATACAGGCAAAAGAAATTTTTAGGATTCCTCCAAATACAATTTTCATAAAGTGGGGAAAAATAAGTCAAGAGGACACAGATAATATACTATCCTGGATTTATAAAGAACCACAAGACTTGACTCCCTTGCCAATAGCAATATATGGAAAAGGATACAACATGATAAAAGCAAAAGGCTATGATGGAAAAAGTGGTCTTAGCAAGGATAAACATGGAAGGCGTGAGCCATTATCAGTTTTAGAAATACCAAAACATCTTGGGTTAGGGTTAAGTCCACAAGAATCTAGCGATCCAAGTACCAGTGTGCTTCCATGTGAGTTAGTGTATGCTTCAGACTGTGTTGAGACAACTGAGGAAACCTCCTCTGAAACTGACTCTCACGAATGGGAATTTGGCTCTTAGGGATCCTTAAGTGACTGTTACCTTGACAAATTATTCCTTGAACTTGGTGAGCCTACATTTGAATAACAATTCTGGAAAATGTTTAAGATCGATGCAGCACCAAATGATGCCAAGTCGAGATCATATTCTATTCCCATTCGTCCTAGCCCCGACATACCTTCCCAGTCATCCCAAACTGATGACCGTCATGTGGAACCACCTGAACCATCACTTGCCACTACTGACCCTAGCCCTGATGCTACCCCCTTTATCCCTTACTTTCCTGGTGAGTATGAAACAAGCGAAGGAGAATACTGGATAGAATCTGACATAGAGATAGACGATGACAACTTCACTTTTAATGTCTCAACATCCATTTGCATGCTCTCCGTGTCATCTCCTCAATTTGAAAATTTTGATGATGGAATATCCTTAGTTTACCCTGACCTAATTGACTAGAACCAGCAAGGCCCACCAATAATGGACACTTTTCAAAATGATGAGGCTCTAGCAAAATTTCTAGGGCTACATGAGGGCTTTCCAAATGGGGCTCACAAAGTTGGATTTTCCATTGACTTGGATTGTGCTGCTTATTTTGGGGAGACTACGCCGTCCTCTAGTCACAAAATTAAAAAGCAAAAATAAACAAAAAATGACACGTCTCTAGGTGAAAACTGAAAGGCACCTTCTGATGAAAAAATATTAAAAATAAAGGACATATCCGCAGGTGAAAACCTCACCGAGGCGCCCAAGGGTGGAGGACTATACTTTCTCCTCGTAGACAAAGAAAAATAATCAATGCTTGTCAAGAACACCATAGCAGTTAATATAGCTACTGTGGAGGACCCCGAAATGGTTCTCTTTACGACATCATTGACAAAAGCTAAATAGCTAGAATTTCAAAAGTTCTTCTAAAAACGCAAGATAAACTTTGCATGGTCTTATGCTGACATGTTGGGATTAGACCCTGAGTTAGTATTACATCACTTGCCATTATTGCCAAATGCCAAGCCAGTAAAACAAAAGCTAAGGAAAATACACCTACAAGTTGCATTATTGGTTAAAGTTGAACTCAAAAAGTTGTTGGATGCAAGTTTTGTCAAGTCAATTGACTATACATAATGGATATCCAACCTCGTCCCCGTCACCAAGCATACTGGAAAGATTCACATATGCACAGACTTCTAAGATCTCAATAAAGCATTCCCTAAAGATGATTACCCTCTGCCGAACATTGACATCATTGTGGACCTTACAGCTGGATATGAGATGTTGTCTCTTATGGATGGTTTTTCTAGTTATAATTAGATTTGTATTGCCCCTGAAGACCAACACAAAACTGCTTTCACATGCCCTTGGGGTACATATTGTTGGACTGCAATGTCATTTGGTCTTAAAAATGTAGGTGCTACATATCAAAGGGCAATGAAAACAATATTCCACGACATGATGCACACGTTAATGGAGGACTATGTGGATGACCTTTTGGCTAAGTCATTGACAAGAAAAGACCATATTTCAGTATTAGACAATTTTTTCAGGAGGCTGGAAGAGTATAAGGTCTGGTTTAACCCGAAAAAGTGTGTTTTGGTGTAACATCAGGCAAGTTGTTGGGGTACATAGTCTCCTGTAGAGGCATTGAAGTTGACCCCGCTAAAGTCAGAGCTATATTAGATATGCCTCCTCCTAAGGGAATCAATGAACTAAGAACGCTACAAGGCAGGCTTCAATCTGTCAAACGGTTCATCGCTCAACTCGCAGATAAGTGCCAACCATTCCATTATCTTCTACGCAAAAGGATCCCCTTTGTGTGGAAAGATAAATGTCAGGAAGCATTCGACCAGATCAAATAGTACTTATTGTCACCTCCAGTCCTCATGCCTCCTATCCAAGGAAAACCATCAATTTTGTACATCTCTGCAACTACTTCAACACTTGGGGCATTACTAGCACAAAATGAGTATGAAGAAAAAGAAAGAGCCATATATTATATCAGTCGAACACTGGTGGGGTATGAGCTAAATTACACACCCATTAAACGTGCTTATTTGGAAGTTGTATTCATGGCCCAAAAATTAAGGCATTACATGTTAAACCATAAGACACACTTGGTAGCCAAGATCAATCCCTTGAAGTACCTCTTGAGTCGAGCAACATTGATAGGACATTTAGCAAAATGGGTCACGGTCCTCAGTGAATATGATATTCAATATGTCGAGCAAAAATCCATCAAAGGACAAGTAATAGAAGACCAGCTCGCAGATGCACCAATACCGGATAATCATCCTCTTACAACAAAATTTCTAGATGAGTCTGTATTTCACATGAAGCCCCAACAGCCTTGGCAATTATACTTTGATGGATCTCATACTAATCATGGCTCAGGAGTAGGAATACTATTCATTACTCCACAAGGAGATTCCATCCCAAAGTCATTCTGCATCACATTTCCATGCACTAATAACATGGCAGAATATGAAGCACTAATTACAGGACTCTGAATGGCTATCAAGTGGAAAATCAGGAATCTGCAAGTCCTCAGAAATTCTCAATTAGTTATAAACCAAGTCAATGATGAGTATGAAACCAAAGATGAGAAGCTAATGCCTTATAAATGGATGGTTGACAATTTTCTGACATATTTTCACAAGCTATCCTTTCAATTAATTCCAAGAACACAGAACAAGGATGTTGACGTTATGGCAACAATTGGATCTTTGCTTGATATTCCTAGCAATGTCCCACAATTTGAGTTTCCAGTTGAGTAGTTATTGGTTCCCGCTTATGATGTCCCCAAATCAAAAATGGTCAGTGAGCTTGTTGGTTCCAATTCCCCCTGGTATAAGGACATTTTTTACTACCTTCATTCGAAAATCCTTCACCAAAACCTTTCCAATAACCAAAGAAAATCCTTTATCTGTAGAGCTGCACGTTATACCATCATTAGCGACACCCTTTACCATCGTAGCTTTGACAATACCCTTCTCCATTGACTCAACACTGATGAAGAAAAAATGACCTTACAAGAAGTGCATGAGGGTATATGTGGGTCCCATTCAAGTGGCCCGACCTTAGCTAAAAATATTACGAGACTTGGGTACTATTGGTCGACACTAGAAAAGGATGCACTGGAATTTATAAGAACATGTCGCCAATGTCATATTCACAGTGATTTAATTCACGCTCCAGCACAAGAGTTGAGGTCGATCACTTCTCCTTGGCCTTTCACACAATGGGGACTTGATCTCGTGGGCAAGATTCACCCTACATCCTCCAATGAACACAAATTCATTATCACCGCCACTAAGTATTTTACTAAGTGGATCGAAGCCATTCCACTCACTTACATTACCAGAAAACAAATCTCCAAATTCATCCTCAATTATATCATTTGTCGGTATGGCATTCCAAAATCCATCATCACGAATAATGGTTGTCCCTTCAAAAATAAGGAGGTCCGTGAACTATATCAATGTTTCCATATTAGCCACCACTTTTCCATGCCTTATTACCCATACGGAAATGGTCAAGCTGAGGCATCTAATAAAACCATTATCAAACTTCTCAAAAAGATTGTCAATGACGATGGCCATGACTAGCACATCCAACTCAACCCTGCTTTGTGGGCATACCGCATGAGCATCTATACCCCCACCGGTACCACTCCTTTCGCCCTTGTCTTTGGAGTCGAAGCCATCTTGCCCATAGAGGTCAAAATTCCATCTTTGTGAGTCTCCATGAAAGGCCTCATCACTGATGAAGAATACAAACATTCAAGACTACATGAGTTAGAAATTCTAGATGAACGTAGACACAATGCATTGAATCATTTACAAGCATACCAAAATCGTCTTTGTAGAAGTTATAACAAATGGGTGATGACTTGGAAGTTTGACATTGGCGACCTAGTTCTCATGCAGAATCCTAAGAATCAGTCAAGTAGGGAGAAGCTAGGAAAATTTGAGCCCAATTGGTTGGTTCCTTACATCATCATAGCATCATTTGGGTCTGAAGCATATTAGTTAGCTACTCCTAAAGGTGAATAGTTGACAGAGCCAATCAATAGTTTACATTTGCGCAAATTCTATGCATAGCATCAGAAAGCCTGCCCAGAAACCAATTAAAAATACAAAATAAATAAAAATGAATGATGAATAAAATAACAAAACATAAAGAGAAATAATTCATCCAATAGTGAAAACCTGGTAAACAGGCTCTTTGGATAAGTACCATGGTGAAAACCTAGCAAACAGGTGCCATGTGTAGTTAGTCATTGTTGTGCCATCTACTTTCACTCTATCTACCTTTGTCCCTAATAAACATACTCTTTTCTGACATTCATCATAACACTTAACCCCGACATCATGACATTTCCATCCATGGCTAACAATGGTTGAAATCAAGTCTTGCATACTGTCCACTGTCCATGCTAGTCATACATTTTCTTTCCATTCCATTTTTCTTGGCTCATTCTCAACTTGACTAGGGGAAAACTTTTATCATGAGACTATAGTGGGTACTGCACATGATCCTAAAAATCATAAAATGTCTTGGAAAAAGACCTAAAATTTGAAAAATGTCCTAAAAAAAGACCTAAAAATCAAAAAATGTCCTGAAGAAAGACCTAAAAATCAAAAAATGTATTGAAAAAAGACCTAAAAATCAAAGAATGTCCTAAAAAAGACCTAAAAATTTGAAAAACGTCCTGAAGAAAACACAAAAAAAATCTAAAAAATAGAGTCAAGTCAGTCAACACAGTCATGTCAGTTCAAGTCTTGATTAGTCTTTGTCATTGTCGAACTATGTCGTCTCTATGCATTTGCTACGTAGGCAAGGCTCATCTTTGAGCCCCCAAGACATTAGGTTAGTCCTATTAGGTTTGTCAAAATAAATCATAACTCAATCTTTGGTCAACAAGACAAAGTCATTGGTTGTGTCGAACTACAAGGTCTCTGAGTGTATGATGTAGGCAAGGCCATCTGTCGATGAGTCCCCGAGGCCACATTAGGTCAATCCATTAGGGTTCATTGCACAATTTTCTCACACATGAAATAGTCTTTAAATTTATCATAGTCTTTATCAAAATTCAAATGAACAATCTACCCAAGCGAACTTCTACAATCTTTCAATCAAGCACGACAATCATCTTGGCATATCAAAATTGGTCAAACTCAATCAAACTTAGTCAAATCAGTCAAATCTTGCTTACTCTTTAGATGTATCCTTCTGAAGGGTAGCCCCATCCCTTATTCATTTCCTAGGATGTGTCCTTCTTAGGCATCGTCACAGTCATCTGGCATTTTGAGGATTCCCACAACATTCGAGATATGTTCCTCTTGACATGGACATTATTCAGGATGTTTCCTTCTTGAATCTGACATCTTGGCATCAACATCATTCAGGATGTGTCCTTCCCGAATCTTGACATCAACTTTCCATTTTTACATCGATGTTATTCGGGATGTGTCCTTCCTAAATTCAACATTGTGACGTCAACATCGTTTGGGATGTTTCCTTCCCGAACTTGGCATTAATTTGACATCTTGACATCGACATCATTTGGGATGTGTCCTTCCCAAACTTGACATCAATTCGGAATCTCGACATCGACATTGTTTAGGATGTGTCCTTCCTAAACTTGACATCAATTCGACATCTTGACATCGACCTCATTCGAGATGTGTCCTTCCCGAATTTGGTATCACTCTGGCATCAACGTCATTCAAAATGTGTCCTTTCTAAATCTGACATCTCTGCATCATTTAGGATGTGTCCTTCCTAAACTTGACACTAATCTGGCATCTTGACATCATTAACTCTGGCACTTTGACACTAGGACATTCAACATTTTTGACAAACTTGAAATTTTGACATCTAGACACTTGGCACGCACTTGGCATTTAATTTTATGATGTTTATTGTGTTTTGATATTCATGTTGCTAGTTCCTCGAGGATGTCCTAACAACATGATTTAGAGGAGCAATGAAGTTTCATGATTTTTCTTGCTTGTCTTCACTGTTTGTGGCCGGTTATGACAAAACGATTGGGGAAAATACGCTTTTAGTATGAGTCATGATCATCCTTGTCTATGACTATTTATGTCAAGTGATGGTATGACCTTGCACACCTTGATTTACGTCATATCATGGTGTTTGTTGGTCGTCACTATAATCTGCCCAATGATGATTAAGAGCAACAATTGGTATTCCTATGGAAATGTGTTGAAAGATTTGTCATCTTACTAACATCCATCTCCTTCTCTCTATTCGTCTCATCTTTCTTCTGTCTCTTGATAATATCCTATGACATACAAAAACACATTCACATACATAATCATATAGACATCACATTACATTATAAATTTGCATTAGATTATATCCAAATCATAAAACAACCTAATAACATACATATATTTTCATAGCATATCATGGCATATCATCACGTAAATCACATGTCATATAATCCATATACAATATTGTCATCCATTAGTGCATCCATAATCATGGGTAGGAAATGAAAACAAATAAAAAACATAAATATTATCATCATTAGTATCATCCATGGTATCATCATAGCATATAATCATAAATAAAACATAGCATTTCATCATAAATGCATCCATGGCATAAACATACATATACCATCATCATAGGATTCATAAAATGCATTAAATAAACATCATATAGGTATTATAGCTGCATAATCACAACATGTCATCTAAATCATCATCATCATCACATAACATAAAACAAATGGGCCACATCAAAACTGCATCACATATATATATATATTATCTCAAAAATCAATGTCACAAGATAGAGTCAAAGAGATATCCCAAAAATGGAGCTTGCAAGCTCAAGAGTCAATAATGTCATAATACATGAAATATCAAATAAAATGTCTCAGGAGATAATCTCATCTCCTCGAGGAGAAGATATGGGGGATCGATGCTTTTCAAGGGAATCAAGGCCATCATGGTCACCATCACCTATCCCTAAGTGGCTAAGACATATGTCACTATAACCTCTATCTGAGTTGTATCTATAACCTAAGCAACTGAGGTGTTTGTCACTGGTAGCTGCCTCTGCACTAACCTCTACCCTGATCCAGTAGACCCATGGTTGTGGCTCGAATGATGACTCAAGGCATTCCTGTGTGAGTGGTGGGACCTATGCCCTGATGTGTGCTCTGAGGAGGTAGACCCTCCCGCACTAGTGTGGCTCCTGTTGCTGCTCCCACTCCCTGATATGTGGTTGTTGCCTATCCTCGTATTTGAGCGGTACAGTGTAGGATCTCGTTGCTTGGGAGGAACTGCTTGCTCATAGAGGGTCCTGTACTAGCCATACCGAGCTCTCACCCTAGAAAACTCATGGGCCATATCTCTTGAAGGCCCTACACATAGCTCTACAAACTCTACACACCACTGTGATGCCTCCTGCCTCCGGATCTCGGCCTGATCCCGCTCGACCCTCACTAGCTCAAGCTCAGCCTGTAAATCCCTAACTTGTGCCATGCTCTCGTCAATTCTCCTCTGAAGGTCAACAACCTGCTAATCTATGGTGGCATCTACTGGCAATACCGGCCCTATCGGCATCCCATCGTCTCCCTCCACCATACTCCATTGCAGTAGGCGTTCTGCCTCATCAATGGCCTCATCCTCATCATCGTCATCATCCCCTATGTCATCCTCTCCTCCAATATTTTCCTCTGCATGCTCCACCTCCCTCTCCTCCACCTCTCTCTCCTCCATCACGCTCTCCTCCCTCTCCTCCTCCCCTCCAATCTCTGCCTCTGCATGCTCCACCTCCCTCTCCCCCTCCTCCTCCTTAGTTGCCTCTGGAATAGGGTCCAGTGGTGCTCTGGCCACTCGCTGCCTCACCCACCTCTCATCTCTCCCTTCGTCTCCTCCTCTCCTCTACCTCCCGCCGGCTCCCCCATCATCACCATCATCCCCATCTCTCCCTCTTCCCCTACCTCTAGCCCTACCCCCATCTCTCCCTCAGCCTCTGCCTCTCCCTCTATCACCAACTCTTCCTCCTCGTCTAGGTTGTGGCACATGTGGAATAATGGATCTCATGTCCATTAGTACTGGTCCATCTAGATCTATGAGGGGAACGGGCCTATGGGTCTACCACTATAAATCAAAATATGTTGTGGTCCCCGGATCTGCAATGCCTCCTCTCCATTCCCACTACTACACCACTAGTCCATCTATCTACTAAGTAGTAAAGGCCACATATATGGGTGGTCCCCATGTTGAATCCTGAGAGGATCTCACATACTCTATTGTCCCGATCGGAATACCCTGTTGCTTGCCAAACTGCCTGAGAACCTGCTACAGTAAATACATCTCTACAATCAGTTGTGTCTGCACCGTCCGACCAATCAAATATTGATACTACTGGTAGAAACTGAGATGATCTGCCTCATCCTCCCACTGCCCATAATTCCTATATGGTCTCCAGATAAATATAGTCATGGTGTCGATCCTATGTCTCCACCAACCTATCTCACCATAATGGCTCTATTGTAGGGCACTGACATAGTAATATACATATGGCATGCCATTTTCCAACTATGGCCTCTCAATCGGTGGGCTGAAAATGGCAACGTGCTCCCATGCCCAGATCATAAGAAGGGTCGTCCTGCAGGAAATGTTTTGTGCCCTCCCATACACAACCTCATGCAACTGATGATATAACATGCCTAATAAACAAGGTCCCCAAGCATAGAATGTCATGTCTCGCCTCATTCCAATAAGTATGTCCCCCTAGCCAATGGGAAACTTGTGTCCTCGACGATCTGGAATAACTACACTAGCAATCAATGTTGCTAATAGGGCATCAAATCGTCTATAGTGCTCTGCCACGAACTCCCACTGGATCTCATACCCCTCAATACCCAACCCGACACCTTGGTCATGATAGTAGGTAATGAATGTCTGATATCTATGTTGTGGTTCATAAACAATCCTCTCCCCCCGGATCGGTAGGCATAGAATCCAATAAACATCCTCGAGGGTAACTATAGCCTCTCTGGTCGACAAGTGGAAAGAGCAGGTCTCAGAGTGCCACCTCTCACATAACGTTGTCAGGAGTCCCCTATTTTCCTGTGCAACAGGCATATAGGTGACATAGTAGAGACCCAGTCGCATCAATCATCGTCGCTCTCTATCCAACAACTTGTCTCTGAATGCATAGGTTGATGGTTTGCTCTCCCACATGTAAATAGGCACTAACTATCTCTGTACATGTCAAAGTACATGTTAGCATCTTCTCAAAACTTGTCATTATCACCTAGTCTAAGTCAAAGTTATTTAAAATTTGAAGCAACACTAAGCTATCATCAGTCAAAGTTAAAAACAAATGTGTCACGTTGACTTCAATTGTGTCCCAATTAGTCGTTTGCATCATTTCGTACTGCGTTTGCGTCAAGGTTTGATGATTACGTCGTTCCTCTTCGTAATTGCATCACAACATTTCACTTGCATCATGATTTCATACATATGCATCATTTACTTCAAATGTGTCATTCCCGTCCACAAATGCATCGTGATAATTTGAATGCAGTAATATAGCCTTCAAATGCGGCTTAAATTGGCAATTGTGTCACAACTTCAAGCAATTGTGTTGCAACTTTTGATCATGACCTAATGACCCTTCACGTTTGCATCGCGACGCATCAAATGCATCGAATGTGAATGCGATTGAGGTTTACACAAACGCAAATGCATCGCAACGCATGTGTTCTTAGCCCTAAAACCCCCAAAAAAAGCATGAAAAATGATAAATTGACAAAGTGGGATAAGGGTACATACCGCCGGCTCCGCGCCCTCTGGTTGTCTATAGGTCCTGACAATGTACCTGCAGTGCTCTGTGATCAAAATGACCATCTTCTCTGCTGATATCCTCGCTCTAAGCTCTCTAAAATTACTATAGTAAATTTGAAAATGAAATGGTTTTTACCCCAATTTCAATCTATTTATAGGGTAAAAGTGGGATTTTCACAACTGTTATTACTGGAGGCTCTTTTGACCACCTTTGACTGCCCTTTCGAATACCTTAAACATGTCCAAATTCGAAACTATCTCACCATTATTTTTCTAGTCTTTAAATTAACTTGTCGGGACACTTTCCAAATTTTTCTATTGCCAGGCCAAAATTTGAAAAATTTCCCGAGGGGGCATTGATACTCTGTACCTTCGCTAGGGCATGACTTTGACTTATTTTTCTTTGTCACAATGCGATAGGTTGCATTATGACAAAGAGGGGGAAAATGTAGACACTAAAAATTGACCTAAGCTTGCAAGCTCTATTTTTCATCACATTCGTCCTAGCATAATTGAAATAATTAATTATGTCATTTGGTCCATTTTCATCTATTAATTAAATATTTTTTAATTATTTAATTAATTTGTGTCTCTTTATTCTTCTTGATCATTTAAATAAATAAATTTTATTTATTTATTTAAATGTGTCACTAATTATCTAATGTCTCCCTATAATTAAATAAATTTCTTAATTTATTTAATTATTTATGTCCACTAATTCTTCTAGAGTATTTAAATAAATAAATCTTGTTTGTTTATTTAAATACATCAATAATTTACATATTCCTCTTCTAATTAAATAAATTCTTTAATTTATTTAATTAGTGCCACGTGTCATTTCCTTCATTTTAAATAAAATCATTTATTTAAAATGGTCAAACTTCATATTTTTGGCAAGTAATGGGCATTTATTATTTGCTGCCACATGATTCGCCACTTTTGAATTAAATTAATTTTAATTCAAAAGATGCTCTTTTTATTCAACGGTCAAATGACCGTTACTAATTTGATTCTTCAACTTTTTTTAGCCATTTTGTCCATATCTCAGCTTTTAATCCTATCCGTCGATTCGACTTTTAATCTTGTCCGTTCATTCAAAATTGCCTTTTCTTATAAAATGGCAATTTTGAATTCATTTTGGGTCTCTCTTGAAGCATTCACGTGAATTTTTCTGGTTCTCATTTTGCTCATGTTCTTCCATACTTTGCAATCATTTACCTAGCCATTAGCATAGTAAATCCTTCAACACTTGCATAGGTCATGTCATTTTAATAGATTGCACGTAGAATCTGAGGGCACCATTCAACTTGTAGCAAGCTAGAAGGTATGATGAAGGTGATTCATGGAGTTGGTGGACTTGTGGTAACTAGTTCCTTTTGTTTTCCTTTATTTCCTCCTTTGTTCTTCATCATTTCTTTGGAGTTTTGGTTTTAAGTGCTTCTAATCTTTTAACCCATAAAATTTCCAAAGATACAACTCTATCACAACTTAGTCTAATACTCTATCATTAATATATTCTACTACGGAGGACATAAAACCGTAAAAATTTGGATATGGAATCCTTCAATACATACCATTATTACCTCAAAACCGCATGACAAGATAATCAAAGAGGGACAATTCGAACCAGACAACTATTCCTTTATTACATTGAAAATACACTATCTCAATCTTAAACTTAGCCAATTTCCACTTTGAACTAATACACCATCAATTATACAATGGGTTGACATCAATGACAACACCATACACCATCATGCTCATCATGCTCATGTTTCCAACATCTTGAAGATGAGAACACTACAAAACAATCATTAGGTTGAAGGAAATAGCTAAATGCATCACCCAAACTTAGAATACATTATGCTCTTATATTGGCATCAATATTCAATCATGGCATAAGGCTTGATCTAAATCTACAAATGATCTTGAAGACCTACAAATTCAATTGTGATGAAATGATCTCTTGCTTCAATTTTCTTCTCTTATTTCTTTCTAGTTTGAAATGGTGAAAGACTAGGTATTTATAGGAATTTCTCTAATTTCTCAAAAATTAGATCTCGAAAGCTAACATTTGAAATTTGAATTTTGAATGTTGAAATACTAACACCAACATATTAAAAATTGGTCCCCAACAGAATAGGGGGATCCATACACCTTAGGGTGAATGGGTCCTAGCCTTATTTTCCAAGACATTAAGTGTCAAGGGAAAATAATAATTGGATTCATTTGTTTAGTGCTTGCAATTTGTCATAAAATGATAAAATAGGCCTCAAAATGCATAATTTAAGAGATTATGGCCTAATTAGGAGGTGTTGAAAATGCATAAATACAAGGGTCACTAAAATAGGTCCAAACTAAGTGTGAAATTGTACTATCACCTCCAAGGGAGTACAATTTTTGATGCTACATTTAGCCCCCACTTTAGCATCCATATGATACTACATGAATATGCAAGCTAAAGTACTAAAATTAAATTGTGTTTTATGAAAAGGATACTCATGTGGATATTATGATTCATTTGTGAACAGGATAATGAAGCCCCCAATGTAGTCATTTGCAAAACCATTGTTGCAAATGTGCATGGTATGTGTTTTCATTGATATCAACAAGCTTATGTGTTGTCATTGGTGTCAATAGTATGAGGAGTTTTTTGTAGTTGCATTATGTTTTCATTAGTAGTTGGTATTGAGTTGATGTTATCTTCGATGATGATTTGATTAGTTTCATTATGTTGTCATTAGTAAGCTACTAGTGTCAACCTCTAGTATTGCTTTGATAAGCTTTTTTCTACGGATGTATGGTTGAGTTTCTATGTTGCAGTTGGCTTGGTGGAGATGAGAAAGCACTAAAAGTGTTGAGGATGTGTCTCTAGTGCTTGGTTCCAAGTGCATTTGAGAAAATATGAGTAAAAAGAGGAAACAATATGTTGCAGTGGTGTTATGTGCTGTAGAGTAGCATTTTGGTTTGGCTCCACATTTATTCTATGTTGAATATATGCTTGTGTGGCTTTGATATGTTGATCAGAGGTGTTTAGAGGTGTTTAGAGGTGTTGTGTTTAGAATTTAGTGTGTCGAATCATTGTGCAGAGGAAGGTGTATTCACCAGTGTGTGAATTGTGTATTGCAAAGGTTCCTGGGAGAAAAAAAAATTTCTCCACATTTCTCTACAGAGTGGTTTCAAGTCTTGTAGATCTAAAATGGTGCTGATAGTGTTTGTATCTTTCTTCTCTTGAATTTTTTCATAGTTTGGTGCTTCGGAAGTTAGTTTCTTGAGTTACAATGTATGACAAAGTTGTTTGAGTGTATTGGGTGTGTACATTCTTCTGTTGAAAGTTGTTGCAAAGGAATTTGTTGGATTTTAGGGTGTTTATAAAATATTATATATTTTGTTAAAGCATGGTGTGTGGTCTATGAGTTGTCTTTGAATTTGAGGAAGCATATACTTAAATGTTAATGGTGTTAACACAAGTTCGGTCAACTATGGGTGTTTACACTAATTACAGAGTTACTTCAATGTTTTTGGAAGCATGGTGTAGTGTGTATGAGTGGATTTAGGTCTTAGCTAACGTTTTTTGTGGTCCACCTCCATTCCTTTCCATCACAGGAATGTTTTGGTGCTGATCTAATTTAAATTTACATGGTTGAGGTGCATAGTTGACCTTGGAGAATGTGTTCAAGGATGGAGATGATATAAACATGAGTTGGGTTGTTGAGGGATAATAAGATAGATGTGAGTGATATGAATGATGATAATTGCATTGTGAGGTGCAAATTTGTGTAGTGCAATGCAAGCTTTCATGTGTTAGATTATTGGATGCAGTAAGTAGAAGGTTTCTACAATCTTCTGTAAGACTGTGAAGGTGTTGGTGATGCTATGGTGGAATTTTTTGTTGCTTTGAGATATATATCTCACTATAACACTCTTCTCTATCTTCTTTTCTATTCTAGAAGCAAGCCTTTGGAAATGAGCCTTTCTTTCTTTTAAGTAGTGCACCCTCTAGCAATGAGCCTTTTGTAGTCAGTGTTGATATTACTTTATAATGTGAGCTAATCCTCATCGTGGTTTTTCCTTTCTTGGGTTTTCCATGTAAATCTAGTGTTTCTTTGTGCATGGTGTTGCTTTGATTCTATTTTTTTTATCTACTTCATGATAAATCATTCTAAAAAATTAAGAGTAAATTGATTTGATACGGATCTGAATGTTTGTGAGGGTTTTAAAGTTTTAAGGTACATCTTATTCATCCCCCTCTCAGTTGTGTTGTGAATTCAATAATTGGTATCATAGCAAGGTTCCTTGGAAGAAAGCTTAACCACTTGAGGTAGATTTGTGATGGCACACAAGAAATATGTTCCTTTGTTTGATGGATCAGATTATGCATTCTAGAAGACAAGGATGGAAGGATTTTTTGGTTTCTCTTGGATTTAAAATCTAGAAGTCTATTGAGATTGGATATACTATACCTGCAAGTGATCCAAAGACTGATGATGAGATCAAGGCCTATGAAACCAATGGTAAAGCAAGGTATTCTCTCTCAATTGGTCTTTCTAATTTTGAATTAGTGAAAGTTATGAAACTGAAAACTACTAGAGAAATTTGGGTAAAGTTAGAAAGAATTTATGAAGGAGATGATATGGTCAAGCAAGATAAGATGCAAAATTTGAAGATCATCTTTGAGACCATGCGAATGTCTAAAGATGAAAACATCACAAGCTACTTGCAGAAGGTGGATGAAGTTTTCAACAACATCAGAGGTCTTGGTGGAGAACTCAAAGAAGATGAAGTGGTAAAGAAATTACTCAAATCTCTTCCTAAATATTATACTCATAAAGTTTCTGCTATTGAGGAATTGCAAATTTTGAATCAATATACTAGAGATTATTTGTATGGTTCTTTAACTACTTTTGAAATGAGAGAATTTGGTACAAGTAATGCAAAATTTGAGACTTCTTTTTAAGGCTAGGAAATCAAAGAAGGCTGTGGAATTGGATCAAGAGGATCTTGATGATGTGGAAACTAATTTTGAGAAGAATGAAAAAGGGTACTAGAAAGTACAAAGGTAAGTTACCTTTCAAATGTTTTAGTTGCAAAAAGATAGGTCATTATGCTTCAAGATGTCGAAACAAAGCTTTGAATGAAAAAAATAGGGAGAACAAAGGTAAGATGATTAAGAAAAGTTATTATGTTAGAGAATATGCCAGTATATCTAATGATGTATCTGATTATGGAGATGATGATGATGGTGAATGTTTGTTCATGTCTTTAAAAGATGAAACTAATTATGCTAACTCTGAAAGATTTGTGAAGGAAAGGGCTCATGAATCAAGTACTAATACTAAAGGTAGTTTGGTATCTTATTTTCATGCTAGATAGGAGAAGAACTATTGGATCATTGACAATGGATGATCTAATCATATGAATAGTGATAAGAGTAAGTTTGTTAAACTTGAAAAATATGAAGGAGGAATAGTTAGGTTTGGTGATGATACATCTGCTAAGATTATGGAAAAGGTTCAATCAGTTTTGATGGCAAGTAGAATACTGATGATGTTCTTTATGTCAAGGGTCTGAGATATAACCTCTTGATTATTGGATAAATTTATAGCAAAGGATACAATATTATGTTTCAGGATGATGGTTGTGAGATTAGAAAAGACTCCAGAACTATGATTGCTTCTGGAAGAAGGATGGATGGAAATTTCTATCAACTCAAAGGTGTCGATGGTTGTTGTTTCATGACTTAAATCAATGAGAGTTGGCTATGGCATAAAAAAATGTTTCGCATAAATTTTGATAGCCTAGTGAGAATAAGTTCACCTCAAGCTATGAGAGATCTTCCAAAGATTACAAAGCCTATCAATGCTATCTATAAGGAATGCCAAGTTGGAAATCAAGCAAGAAGAAGTTTCAAAGTCAAAGAACAATATTCTACCATATTGTTGGAATTGGTGCATGCAAATCTTTGTGGTCCTACCATAATAATAAGTGTTCAAGGTGATAAGTATTTCATGTTATTGATTGATGATTATTCTAGAATGACATGGGTTACTTTTCTCAAAGAAAAATTAGGACCTCTAGGCAAGTTTAAAGCATTCAAAGTTATGGTTTAGAATTAAATGGATATGAAAATAAAATGCTTGAGGTTTGACAAAGGTGGAGAGTTCACCTCCAATGCGTTTAACATCTTTTGTGAGAACCATGGAATAAAGAGGCATTTATCTACCCCTGGGACTCCTTAGCGAAATGGAGTTGAAAGAAAGAATAGGACTATTCAAGAATCTACAAGGACAATGATGAAAGAAGAAAATATATTGGAAGTGCACTTGAGAGAAGCAATTCATATTGATGTTTACATACTTAATAGAGTGCAAGCAAGAACAAACAACACAAAGATTCCCTATGAGCTATGGTATGGAAGGATTCCTACTATCAAATACTTCAGACTATTTGGAAGAAAATGCTATATCAAAAGAGATGAAGAAAACTAAGGAAAGTTTGATGCAAGGTATGATGAAGGTATCTTCCTTGGATATTCTACTAAAAATAAAGCTTAACAGTGTTACAACAAAAGGATAAGAAAGATTGTTCAAATTGCAAGTGTCAAGGTTGATGAAGACCTACAAAAGAATTTAGTGGTGATAGATGGATATGAATCAAATGAGTCTTCTTGTAGAGAAGAAGAAAAATCTAAGGAAAAAGAAGTGTAGATTGAAGAGGAAGAAGCTCCAGAAAGGATTTCTAAAAATCCTAAGTATGTGCAAAAGAATAATTATGAAGAATAGATCATTGGGGATAAGAGAAAAGGTGTACTAACAAGAAGGAAAGTTGATGAAGAATAGGTAAATTTATGTTTACTTTTTGAAGTTGAACCTAAAATAGTGATTGAAGCATGCAAAGATGAATATTGGATCAGGGCTATAGAAGAAGAACTAATGTAGATTGAGAAAAATAAAACTTGGGAACTTGTCCCAATACCAACAAACAAGAATGTGATTGGAAATAAGTGGGTATTCTAGAAAAAAATGAATAAGAGTAGATAAGTGGTAAGAAAGAAGGAAAGGCTTGTGTGTAAAGGCTACTCACAAGTAGAAGGAATAGACTTTGAGGAAAAAATTTGCTTTGGTGGCAAGAATGGAAGCTATCAAGATGTTTTTGGATTTTGCAGCACATAAGGAATTCAAAGTATATCAAATGGATGTGAATTCTACTTTCTTGAATGAATAATTGCATGAAGAAGGAAATATATGGGTTGAAGATGTGAATTCTACTTTCTTGAATGAAGAATTGCATGAAGAAGGAAATATATGGGTTGAAGCAATCTCCTAGATATTGGTATGAAAGGTTAGATAGATACTTGTTACAATAAGGATTCAATAAAGGTACCACAAATATCAATCTTTACTTCAAAGTTGAAAAAGATCAAATCTTGATTGTGGTTGTGTATGTTAATGACATAATTTTTGGATGAAATGAAGCTATGTGTATGAAATTTGTAGAAGAGATGCATAAAGAATTTGAAATGTCAATGTTTGGAGAGATGAATTTCTTCCTTGGGCTACAAATCAATCAGACAAATAAAGGTATTTCCATTTTACAATCAAAGTATGTCAAGGAAATGTTGAAGAAACTTGGAATGGAAGATTCTAAACCAGTATGTACCCTATGGTTACTGGTTGCAAGTTGAGCAACAATGATGAATCTCTTGAGGCTTATCAGAGTGAGTATAGATTAATGATTGGAGGACTACTATATCTAACTACTACTAGAACAAATATCATTCATGTAGTTTGTCTTGTGGCTAGATTTCAAGAAGATCCTAGAGAGTCACATGTTGTAGCAGTGAAAAGGATATTCAAATACTTGAAGGGAACTCCAGATGATGGCTTGTGGTATACAAAGGATAATAACTTTACTTTGAGTGCTTACACAAATGAAAATTGGGTTGGTTTTTGAAAATTATGTGCATTCTTTCTTGGATGCAGATTGGTATCATGGCTAAGAAGGAAATATGATTCAATGTTTTTATCTACTGCAGAGGTAGAATACATTGCAGCAATGTCTTGCTGCACGCAAGTGTTATGGATGAGGAAAACATTAAAAGATATCAAAGTGGTATAAGATGAACCGATTTCTGTATTTTGTGATAATACAAGTGCTATCAATATATCAAAGAATATGGTAATGTTGTCAAGGACAAAGCATATCTCAATCTGATATCACTTATTGATAGAGAAGGTTTTAGAGAATGAAGTGAAGCTTGAATATGTGCCTACAAAGGATCAAATTGCTAACATATTCATTAAGGCTCTTCCTAAGGATACTTTTGAGTATCTCTGGGAGAAGTTGTGGGTTATTTCCCCTCCTTCCTTGAACTAGATGCATAAGGAGATGCATCAGTCTAATGGATCTCAAGATTCATTCTTTGGTCTAGACTGATGTTGGTGGATACCTCTCAGGGAGAGTAGGTAGGCATTTTTTGTTGTTGCAATCAAGATGAGTGAGTATTTTCATTATGTAGTGGTCATTGATTGATGCAGTTTGGTGTGTGCTCCTAAGGGGGAGTATGCAAAGCAGTAAAAGAGAGGAAATTGTAGAGAAGTGGTGAAAGGGGGAGAATGAGTGATGAAATATTTTTCCCCTTGCCATTGATGTCAAATGGCAATAGAGTCATGTGAAAAAGAAAAGCCACAAAGGGGGATAGAACAATATGAAAAATAAAAGTGTTAGTTATCAAAGAGAGAGATTAATGAGCTAGTTTTGTAAGGGAGAGAAAGTAAAAGAAAAGAGAAGAAGAATTGGTATCGAGCAAGAGCATTGATGATCAGAGTTGTGTTTTTCTTCTATGGTTTTTCACATCATTTGTTGCCATTAATGACAAAGGGGGAGGTTATGTGCAAGATCATGATGGGCCAAAAAGTGGCAATAGAGAAAAAATTACGTTTTTCATTGACCCAGAAATGCAGAAATGTCGAGTTGACTTTTTTGTGGCTTGGGTGTCAGTACAAACTTCCAAAGCAAAAACCAAACCAAGATCTCCATATCGGATATCCGATTTGAAGCAAACATATATATAAAAAAATCGGGCATGTTAAAATCATTTGGCATTCACAAACAGGTGGCAGCGCACAGTGAGGAGGTTCTCCGCATATCAGATATCTGATTTATCTGATATCCGTTTTGAAAAGGTTAGATTTTAGATTTTTCTTTGCTTTGATTGAATTTTGAATTAGATTTGTATAATTTCAGTTAGTTTTTTATGGATTTTTTTTCAAAATAGGGTTTTTGATTGAATTTTTATGAAAATTTTGAGTTTAGAATGGATTTTGATTAAAAATGAATATTTTTTTATGGATTTTGATTAAAAATGAATGTTTTTTTTATGGATTTTGATTTTAAAATAGTGTTTTTTATGTATTTGTATTAAAAAATAGATAATTTTATAGATTTTTGTTAAAAAGTAGGGTTTTTTTGGGTTTTTTTTTTAAACTAGGGTATTTTTACAATATTTTCATTTATACTGTCTAATTTCAATTAGATTAATTAGTTTTTAACTTTAATCAAACATTATGGCTACTGAAAATGAAAATTCATAAATTCCAAATGATCCACCAGCTGAGAATGAAAATGCACAAATACCAAACGCTCCACCACCTCCGCGGCCATCAATTAAAGAATTAATTGGTGAAAATTGCAGCAATTAAAGGGCATTTCTGAAGTTTATAAGAGAATCCCTCAATTATTTGAGATGTCAAACACATTGAAGGATATAATTAAAAATATAGAAACCCTCTCCACCCAACATAATGCCTTTCATTCATGGCGAGAAGACATGAGGGAATATTAAGCATGTGAATTGTCTTATGATGAGGTGAAAGATCTTGGAATAACCAAAGCCCAAATAGCCTCTTTATTTGTTAACCCTCACATTGGTTTGCTAGTTAAAGTTAATAAACCAAAACTTTCTATAAAATGGTGCACGCATAGGGACATTGTAGATAACTTTTGGGATCGTCGATGTATGGTTTTTGATAAACCACCAAACAACAATTATGATATACCATTTTACTTTATTAAAAAATTATATGTTGAGTTTGTGTTAGGGCATCATGTCAATTAATTTGACATTAAACCCTTCCATGGTGTTGGTGGAGGTATGTCCTAGGATAGACCAGGGGCAGTTAGAGTAGTCTCATGCCCATATGTTCCCCCTCCTCCCCTTCCTTTGCCACCTTTAGTATATCATCTAGATATTATGAAGGATGCGGCCACACAAACTATCCATGTTATTCACTCTTTGAGTGGCCTTTTTGTTTTGAATGATTCTACAGTAGCTCAACCACATTCTGGTGATGTTGGTGATGGTTCAAGTGATGTTGTGTCATCCTCATCAGTTCCACATATTTGTGTGCCACATACTTGCTCCATGTGCCGCCAAATATGCTTGGGTCCTCTTGGACAGCCCGTCGAGCATCCCTTGGACACTTCTAATTATGACCTCCATAATGTGGACATTATAGATCAGACTCAGGGGAGTGGAGCACACCCTACAGATTCCTCTCCTGCTAGAGAGGGGGATATTGGAATAGTGACATAGGTAAGATTTAAGTTGTAAATTCATAACTTGCATTTGTTTTTAAATGAATATTAATAAGAGATAGTATAATGTACTAATATTTATTTACATGGTTTATTTAACAGTTGATGTCTAAGGGGGAGCTCGCACAGGTGACTGATAGCACCCTTAGGGCCATTTCATTTTGCCTCGACACACACATAGTATATATTTTTGCACTCACTTGTTTACATTTTTTTATTATATACTTGCTTGTCATTTGAATTGTCATAAATGAAATTATATAATAACTTATATGTTTATCTTATTTTCCTCTTGTAGGAAATACCTAGTGCGAGCGAGGTGTAGCCTTGTCCATATTATGAAAGTGCAATGTTAGATAAGGGGAAGGTAATTGAACTCAAATTCGATTGAATTAAGAATTTTAAGATCTTATATTGATTATACATACATCGACATAGATTGGTAGTTTCATATGTACTTGTCATTTTTATGTATAGGATGTTATGAGCTATATGTCATTGTTGACAAGTGCGAGCAACCTTGTCCAAATTATGGAAGTGCAATGTTAGACAAGGGGAAGGTAATTGAACTCAAATTCAATTGAATTAATATTTTTAAGATCAATTATACATACATCAATATAGATTGGTAGTTTCATATGTACTTGTCATTTTTATGTATAGGCAGTTATGAGCTATACATCGTTGTTGACAAGTGCCACAACACCTGAAGGAGTACGTATTGGAACACTTGAAGGAGTAGGTGTTGAAACACGTCAAGGAGGAGGTGTCGAAACACCTAAAGGAGATAAAGAAAAAGATTAGCCTAAAGAGGTATGTGTTTATTTTATTTTGTGGTTGGTATTTATATGTTCCTATTACCGACAATTGTATGCTAACTTGGATCAATTTTATGTTTTTGTTCACATATATAGATTGACATTATAAAAGTTGGTTTGGTTGGTTCTTTGAGAGGAGCATATTCTAGGACTCCTAACCCTTTGAAGAGACGGATATTTCAGGTAATCAAGATTACAATTTTAGAGTTCAATTATAATTCAATGTATATTGATTTCAATGTTAATTATTTGATTTTAAATCATATAGTATAACTAATCTCAATTGTGGCTTGATTTCAATGTTAATTATTTTATAGTGCTACAAAGAGGCTCCATTTTGATGATCCACCAGTAGTTTAGGATGAGATAGAAATTTTGGCATGTAAATTTTGAATAGACATCGAGATGGCATATGCCACATTTTGTAAAACTCTGTTTGAGTTGGCGTTGATGCCATTTTTGTATATGGAGATACACTCAAGATTATTGGATAATTTGATATATAGAATTTGACAATCGAAATTTAATTTCTTCCTCATGTGCATGATTAAACTCTTTGAAAATTTAATCAAGTGAGCAATGGTTAAATATTAATGTACAATAGCATAAAAAGAATGGTTATATTATGTAGTTTATATTCATATTGTTGATTACATTGCATTGCACATCTTTCAAACTCAAAGCATTACTTCACATTGCATAAGTAACAACTAGATGCTGATAGATGAAAAAATTTCAATAACAATATAGTTTTTACAAAGTCAACCTAAGCAGTTATATGCAATTACTTCACATTACATAACTAATAACTAGGAGCAGCTATCAATGCATTAGCTTATCATGGAATTCTATGAGACCACATTTCTTTGAGGAAACTTGGCACAAAACTCACAAAAAATGAAAAAAAGCACTCAAACAAACTTTAAACGGGTCTCACTGTTTCCCTCATTCCACATGCTATCTGACCATTTACTTGCAGTGTAGGGGTGAACAATGGAGAAAACATGTAAAAATTATATATATATATATATATGTGTGTGTGTGTGTGTGTGTGTGTGTGTGTGTGTGTGTGCAACCTAGAAGCATGAATTAGGATTAGAATATCACATAACATCATATAAAAAAAAAAACCCATAAACTTGAATGTCATTTAAAACATGCATGATAAATATTCATCATTGAAACTTGAATTGTGGTAGCTTGATATACAAATTCTATTGATGCCAGGGTTCAATTTGTATGATATTGAAAAAAGAAGCCAACTGAGTAGAGTTATCAGCATTCTTCAGAAATCATAAGAATTTTGTTAGTACACTAGCCATTTTGATGTCTTATTTCAGTCTCAAATGTTATTTTGTATCATTGTTACATTGGTTTTTAGAGTGGTAGCTTAATATAGGTCCACAATACAAAATCTGGTTTACTTGTGCAGTGTAACAGTGGCATAGGAAGAATTTTCTTTGAAAGAACCAAAGGGTGATTGCACATTTGAAGTGTATAAACACATACCTTTTTGTAATATCAAGGATACTTTTTGAATCTTCCATGCATTGCTAATCTAAAAGGAAAGGTCTTTTTCCTAATTTGTATGCAGCCATGCTTTTGACATTGTCAAAAAGAGAAAAACTTCCCTAATGATGCAAAGGCATGGCCAAGCAGTTTTAACTCTCCACATGAGAGAAGAGAGATGTTGGAGAGTACATCAAGTCAGTGAGAACTGAAGTGTAATGTGTTTTAGTTTGTAGTACTCCTCTGTTTCTCTACAGATGTGTGATAAATTCTTAGTCCAATGATGTTGAACAATTTTTGAAAAAAGAAAGTTGTGTCACAGTCCGCTTTCAATCCAACAAGTAAAAATGAAAGCTCAGCCTCTTGGAATGAAAATTATTGTTTGCAAAACAAATGAATAAGAATGAGGTAGTTAAGGTGTTTGAAGTCATTTAGAGGTCACTTTTAGGGTGCAAGGCTTAAAACTTCATTTTAAATGCACTCAAACAAACTTTAAAGGGATCTCAGGCCTACTACCCCCTCATTCCACATGCTATGCAGCCATTTACTTGTTGTGTAGGGGTCAAAAATTGGAGAAAACATGTAAAAATAATATATATATATATGCAGCCTAGAAGCATGAATTAGGATTAGAATATCACATAACATCATATAAACAAAAAAACCACCATAAACTTGAATTTCATTTAAAACATGCATGATAAATATTCATCGTTGAAACTTGAATTGTGGTAGCTTGATATACAGAGTCTATTGATGCCAGGGTTCAATTTGTATGATATTGAAAAAAGAAGAAAACTAAGTAGAGTTATCAGCATTCTTCAAAAATCATAAGAATTTATTTAGTACAGTAGCCATTTTTTTGTCTTCTTGTAGTCTCAAACATTATTTTGTATGCAGATGTGTGATAAATTCTTAGTTCAATGATGTTGAACAATTTTTGAAAAAAGAAAGTTGTGTCACGGTCCGCTTTCAATCCAACAAGCAAAAATGAAAGATTAGCCTCTTGGAATGAAAATGCTTGTTTGCAAAACAAATGAATAAGAATGAGGTAGTTAAGGTGTTTGAAGTTATTTAGAGGTAAATTTTAGGGTGGAAGGATTAAAACTCCATTTTAAATGCACAAAAAAGAATGAAATTACTTCAAACCAAGTTTGTGAAGAAGTTAACTTTGTTGCCCACTAGTTTCCTTTAAGAGTCCAAAGTGCTTAAAGGTAGCAATATTTGAAGGGATATTTCTCAGAGATCGTGATGCTTACACACTCTCCGTCTGAGGCTATGGGATCATGTTGGGACCATCTACAAAAACCTCTCTCGGTTTTTACTATCTCAGAGGCGTTTTCCTGTGGTGATGACTTTTCAGTGGAGGGAAAAGTTGCTAGATGCAAGTAGTGTAAAGTTGCAAAGTGGTGCAACTTTCATTCTGCAACTCGTACGACCAAACAGACTATTCCAACACATCCAGATGGGTACGTTTACACTATGGGTGGTCATCTTCTACACCCAAATACACCGAATCACTTCGAGCTACATTGGACCGACGATTTCCCTTAAGAGTCCAAAGTGTTAAAAGGTAGCAATCTTTGAAGGGCTATTTCTCGGAGACCGTGAGGCTTACAGACTCTTCGTCTGAGGCTATGGGATTGTGTTGGGACCATCTACAAAAAATTCTCTCAGTTTTTGCTATCTCAGAGGTGTTTTCCTATGGTGATGACTTTTTAGTGGAGGGAAAAGTTGCCAGATGCAAGCAGTGTAAAGTTGCAAAGTGGTGCAACTTTCATTCCACAACTCGTACAACCAAAAAACTATTCCAACACGTCCGGATGGGTACATTTACACTAGGGATGGTCCTCTTTTGCACCCAAATACGCCGAATCACTCCGAGCTACATTGGACCGACAATTTCCCTTAAGAGTCCTATAGACACATAAAAATGACCTAGGCCTGCAAGCTCAATTTTTACCACTTTAGTCCTAGCATAATTATGGCATTTAATTATGTCCTTGGTCCACATTCAACTATTAATTAAATAATTCATAATTATTTAATTAATTCATATTTCTTTTATTCTTCATGATTATTAAATAAATAAATTATATTTATTTATTCAATACGTCACTAAGGGTCTATTATCTTCTCATAATTAAATAAATTTCTTAACTTATTTAATTACCTTTATTCATTTATTCTCCCTGATTATTAAATAAATGAATTGTATTTATTTATTTAATACGTCACTAATCCTCATAATTAAATGAATTTACTAATTTATATAATTATTAATCATATCCTCTAAATTAAATAATTATCTTTAATTATTTAATTACCTAATTTAACATTTCCCTCATTTTAAATAAATGAAATTATTTAAAATGATGTCACCTTCTTGACTGTCAGTTCATTTTAGTAAATAATCTGAAAATCGATTATTTATTATCACACAAAATCCATATTTTGAATTTATTTAATTCAAAATGGTAATCTTCTTCCAAAAATGAAGTAATTGAGCAAATTCTTGATTTTTCAAATCTACTTTTCAGTTCAAATCTTATCCTCTTGATTTTTTTAATCTCACAAATCAGGTAGTCTTTGTCTTCTTGATTTTTTCAAAAATATTTATTTCTTTGACTAATTATCTCATTTATTCTCAACCACGGATTCGATATTCTCATATGACATCTTGGCCACTCATTTAACAATCTTTTCCTAACCCTAATTAGAGATTGTCACATGCAATCTTGACCTCTAATTTTAGGCTTCTGTCAAACCTCAATCTCGTATGTCCGTCCAAAATTGCATTTTCTATAAAATGTCAATTTTGCTCACATTTTCGATTACAAACACACATACTCACATACGCATATGCTTGCAGATTATTTGTGATTTTGGCATAGTTATCTTAAGCATAGTAGTCATTTTGTCATAGGCATAGACACTTTATTTCATTTTGGACATTCATATTCCAAATCCTTCAAAGCTTGTGTAGGACATAGTCTTTGTTGTCAAGTTGCTCGTACATTGAATCTGAGGGCAACACATCTTTTAGAAAGTTAGAAGGTGTAATGGAGGTCAGCCATGGAGATTGAAGACACTTGGTGAGCTTGTTTTGTTTTGTGTTTTCATTTATATTTCCTTTGTTCTTCATTACTTTCTTTGGGTTTTTATGCTTTGATATTTGATAATCTAACCTTAGAAAAATAACCCTTAGATACATTGGTGAACCCGATTGTTTTATTTTTTGTTTCCTACGGTTTTTTTTGTGTATTTTTTATCATTTTTGTAGGTACAGGTATAGACGGGCCACATTTTTTTTTATCACACCACATCGGATGCGTCACGATGCATTCGAAGGGTAAAATGACTCAATCGACCTATGGTGATGCATTAGAAGTATGAAAAGTTGCATTTGACATAAACGAGTCTCATCTACCTGTCAGATTGAGACACATTCACTCTACTATGATGCATCTGCTTGGTGAATTTTTCTTCCCTTGGCATTCTGGTTTCTAGTTTTTGTGCTTCTCTATGTTGCTTTCTATTTTTCTGCTTTCTGTTATTTTCTATTTGGCATTCTATTTTTCTGTTCTAGCATAGATTTTTTTTGTGTTACTAATCTTCATTTGCAGCGTGTGGCGTTTGAATTTTTGTGGGTCAAAGGCATTTTCTGAAACTACTGACATGTGATTTTGTAGCCACAATTGTCAAAGACTAATCTTTCAAACCATTTGTTTGTGATTTTTAGTTTACGAACATTTATTTTTGGTGCACTTAAAATAAACATGTCTTTCATTTTTTATTGTGTTTGAAAGTGGTAGGCGAATATGCTCTCACCTTGTGCAAACTAGGTGATCAGAAAGCTAGACCCACTTTGTCCTTGTGTAAGCCTGATGTAATAACCGAAGTATCCTCTCCCCTTGCGCAGTAATGTGATCCTGGGTGTAAGAGAAAAGATTATTGCCTCTAGAAATTGGGCCTACCTGGGGATTTCATCACCCCAACGTGACTCAAACCGGCAGCGGAGCTAAAGCCCTGACCGATATATAAATGTGAATCTTAAGGGAAAACCTAAGATTACGATTGTGGATGTGTCATATGGACAAAGTAGTACTCCCTTAAACCCTATTGAGCTTAACCTCTTTAGGCTAGAGTGCCACATAATTCGTGATTAATCTCTTGCCCCATGTATGGCCACTCAAACGGGGGTCTTGAACTAAAAACTCTTGTGTAGTAATCCCAAAACCTTCTATTTACTAGTACAACACTAGTCGGTGTGAAACCTTCCACGTCTTCACAGTCTTTAGTAGAGGTGATCAATCTGCCATAGGAGTTTCATGGGGGTTGGAAGCTTGGTCAGCCTGAAAAGAGAGTGCACTGTAAGGGGGATCTTGTGCAACCAAGCTTCTGGATTCAGACGCTACTGATATACGGCTGGGGAAACCCATGTGGAGTCTAGTGAATATTGGCATGGCCTAACCTAGGATCATACTTGTTCTCTTGTGTGTTTTTTTACATTTCAAAATATTGTGTTTACCATTTCAAAATATTGTGTTTACCAAGTGTTTGTTGGTTACTCAAATGAAACAAACAACACTCAAACATCTGGAAACAAACAATCAAACTTTCAACAAGTCGGGTTTTTAACCAAAACATCAGAAAAATTGACTTTTTTACATCCTGAGATGCATCTGTTAAACCGCAATCACTCTGTCGCACCGCATTTTCCAGACTTCGCAACGCATCTGCTCTGATAAATCGCATTTGTTGTTCAAAACACCACATTTTCCTATCTTAAAACACATTTTCCTTTTGTAAAGCCGCATTCGCAATACTGAGCCGCATTTGACTTCTGTAAAGCCACATTTGAAAAACTAAACTGCATTTGTCATTTCTAGAGCTGCATTTGATCACTGCAATGCATTTGCTACCTGTAACGACACATTTTCCTGTCAACAAAGTAAACCTTGTTTTAGACCAGAATCTGAGTCTAGACATCTTAGCCTACTATCAAACATCTTTTTCAAAATTCTTTGTCAAAAACTAGAATTGAAATTTCTCAAAACGTCCATCATTTACATTCATTGGCTCGCACTTTAACCATTGGTTTAAAATTTCCATATTTTAGTTGCATTCCCTAGGCATCATAATCATCATTTTTCCCTTAGGATTAGGCCAAATCTCCTCACTTTGCAAAAACCATTGTTTTCAAAATAGGGTATCTTGGGATAGTCATTATTCCTCTTTTCAGTCATTGTCATTTTTGTGAGAAGCTCCAACTCAATAGTCTATTTAGGCAGGCTCACTCATCATTTTGACCTTGCCATTTAGTCCCTTTACCAAGTCCTTTTGATAACCTAAATTCAAACATACGTGAAGCTTAGAGTGGTTTGACAAACTTTTCTCCAAAAATTGTCCAAACTTAGTCATCATTTTTTAACTTAGACTTTGCATTGTCCACCTCTAGTCCTCATTTTGAACCTATACTTTGCATTAATCGCCTTAGTCCTTCGCTAGCATTACCATCTTAGTTCTCATTCGACACTTGGGCTTTGACAACCTTGTCATTTTGCATCAATCATTTCCTTAGTCATCACCTTGCATTGTCATCCCTCAAAATACAAAAATACAAAAAAAACATAGGCTAGTATCATCCTTGCATTTCGTCATCATTTTCATTACCTCATTTGAGCAATTTTCTTTTATGGTGGAAACTAGACTCCAAAGA
>VDFB02033952.1:0-14690 GCA_007258455.2 Sequoia sempervirens | reverse complement strand
GAAGGGAGGCGATTCTCCATTAGATTATTCCATGGTTAACTGGATGTTAGACATGCTATTTAGATGGAAATGGAAAGCTTCAAGACTATCCCTTCCATGTTTCCACCATAAGATGATGTCATTCAAATAGCATTTCCATCATCATGGTTTCTGAGGGAAAGAGTTGAGGGACTTCGTCTTAAATCATTCATTGTCTTCAAACCCCAATATATCTTCTCTAATTCATTTCTGGTTGGTACATAGTAACATACAGTCATGACTCCTTGCCATCCAATCATCATGAATAAATTCAAAAATCATTTTCTTACAGGTACATATAAAGAAAAAGGCTAGTACGATTACAAGGTGCTTGTTTTCATTATGAGGACCTATACAACTGCATTAAGATGTCATTTCCAATCAGTGGAATGTATGTTTTTTATCTGTAGTCAAGAACTTTGCATTTGTTTTCATAATCTGTAACTGAACTAAATTGGACACCAGTCATATTGGGAGCTTTATAGTCTCTTGTGTTTATTTCTTTTGGAGAGGTTTTTGGAATCTTGATTCAAACATGATTTGTTGTAATCCCAATTTTCAATACTTTTCCAATCATTCACACTCAGATAATTTCTTTGTTTCACCAAAATGTGATAGCCAAAAACAGTTTTAAACCTTGTATGTGTCTGAATATAGATGTTGAAAGATTATCGGTTTAGAATGATTTATAGTCTTGAAGTTAAGGTTATTATTAATAGTGTTACTGTTCAATTTTCGTAGGAATTAGTATCAATGTCTGGGCTTACACATTTTAGTATGACCTTTCTTTGCTATATTTATTTTTATGTAGTTCTTAGAAGTCCTAATGTCACGTGGAATATAGAATGTGAAAAATGTACCTCTGAAGTTTTAACCTTACTGTTATTTCCTTCACCATGGCCCATGTTTTTCTTATTATCCATCCCATGAATTGCCTATTGATGTTTTGTAAAAATATCTTCCAATGATCTTATCATGGTAATAATATTATCAGGTTGGTACGCCTAAGACACACAGACGTTTCCTTGCTCGTGAGGATGGAACTTATGGACCTATACCTCGTAAAAGCCCAAAAGGGCTGCTTGGGATGCCATTCAACACAACGGTAATAGATTTAAGCTTTTTGAATTGGGGAGGGAGGATTACTGAAGCATGGGAAATTGTGTAGGGGGCTTAATGAGGGTTATGCTTAGTCATATATAGTATTTTAAGTCAGAAGGCATATTTTGTATTTGATGTTTTAGCTTCTAAACATAATGGACTTTAGTCATCTGTAACCTCTGGTTGTGATCCTATGTTACAGGCGGTAGATGGATTATATTGTGTTGGTGATAGCTGTTTTCCTGGGCAAGGGGTCATAGCTGTTACTTTCTCAGGAATTATGTGTGCACATCGAGTGGCTGCTGACATTGGTGAGCTCTTTTGGTTCATAATTGCATAGAGTTATCAATGATAAATTATGCTAAGACATCTTGGAAAAAATAAATAGACTAAATTATGTTTTCTCAGGATTGGAGAAAAGGTCGGAGATCTTAGACAAAGGTCTCCAACAAATGCTGCGGTGGTTTAGGACATTGGCTTAAAGAACTTTCCCAGTGGAACTTAGACTCACTTCAACTAAAATGTTCCATTCATGCCTTATCTGCATGAGTAGGTTGGTTGTAATATTTATGGGTAGATATATAAAGCAATTTTTTTTTTTACCGTGGCTGTATTTTATTCTCTCCTTCTTGCTAAGTGAAGCATTTTAAGGATATGCTTCACTTGTTCAATTCTCTGCATTGCAGTTGCTTTAGGACCTTCATGATGCTTAAACATGAGTTATACCCCAAGTCAGTACAGTTAGGTGGGTTGTGACATTTTTGGGTAAATTTATAAAGAAAAAAATATTTTCACTGTGTGGTTGTATTCTACTCTCCTTCTCAGCAAGTGAAGCATTTTGAGGACATGCTTCACTTGTTCAATCTTCTGCACGTTGCAGTTGATTTAGGAGGCTCATGAAGCTTAAACACAAATTTTATCTCAAGTCAGTACAGTTCAGTTATAGGTTGCTTTGGATGATAATGAAGCATTTGCGAGGAGTTAGTGCTCCCCACAAAGTAGCTAGCTAATTTTTTGCATTTCTAATAATGTCAAATAGGTTTTGGATGGAGCTTGGCCTCAGTGTCCCTCCGCTTGTTCTTGACATTCAAGTAAGTAGTTCTTTTTGGGTGGTCATGTCGTTTTCATTGTTAAAAGTGTTTTATTTAAATGTGGTTGGTTGAATTGGTAAGGTCTTGATGATTTTGTGATTGTATTATTTAATTTGGTCTGAGGTGATGCAATAACACTAGTATTATGATTAGATTTGATTAATCAAAATTAATTTAACTATAAGGTCATTTGATTTATTTAGAATTAAATAAAGAATCAGACTTATAAGAAATGTTAATTATATAAACATTGGAAGTAAATGATTTGCATTAGGAAAGATAATTGTTGTTTAATGATTGAATTTAATTTTAAAGTGGGAAAATATTAAAGTGGATAAAATATTAAAATTTGAACTTAAGTATGAATGATTATAAAAGCAAGGAAGACAATTGAAATAAAAATGGAATGTAGATAGTTTGTTTCTAAATAAAGATAAATTAGATTTTAATTGAAAATGGAAATAAAAATAGATAAAATGTTAAAATCAATAAGGATAAATGATGAAGTGAAAAAAAAGCAAAGGATGAATAGAAAATTTCTCATGCAAGATCTTTCCTAACTGTGAAGAGAGCACTGAAAAAGAAACTCAAAGGCTATTGGAGATTTTCACTTGTTTTTGTGAGGGATTTTTGCTTTAAAAGGATCTTTTTGGAGAAGGTGGAAAGGGGATCCAGGGTTTATTTGGGAATCACACTGACTGCAAGAAAAAAGGAGAAATTTATTTAGGAGGATAGCTACATTTATTTTTAGGAATTGCTTGGAGAAGAAAAAGGGGATTCGCCATCGGTGAGTCAGGGAAGGGAAGAACATTTGTGGGAAGAAGATAGTTTTGTATTATATTGTCATAGTAGAATAATTCAGGGACTAAGTTCTACAGATCAGAGCTTTTGCTACGAGAGAAATCCAACACATCTTTTCCAATCCCAGGCACTGGAATTCAAGTCGGTTATTGAACCCCTTTGTGTGAATTTGGTTCTCTAAAGTATAGTGTTCTTAGCGTTCGTCGCTCGTTCAAGTTTGATTTATGTAGGGATATCCTCTACTTTTGAGAATCCATTTTCTATTTGTGAAGTTGACTGCATGAGATTCGATAAGACAAAAATAGTTATAGAAATTCCTTTGCAAAAAAAAAACGTTCTGCCCCAAACCGGCTTAGAGGGTTTGTTTCTATCTTGAGCAATAAGATTCAGCGTACGCCCTTGTTTAGGCGTCTGTCTTCAACCTTCTCTAAGGTGCTTGTGCATTGGATGAGCATTCCACCTCTATTGATATGTTGATTCCTCTAATTTTGAACCTCCCTTACCTTGTGAGGATGTTGGTTCTTTTATCTAATACTGCTGTGAAGGACGTCCAACTTGAAATGGTCAATCCTTGGTCCCATATGCGGTATTTTTCCCTCAGATAAGCTGGCCCCAGGAGAAATCCTCCTCCGCTTTTTTTTTTTTTTCTTCTTCTCTGTGTCGCATTCCCATCAGACGTAACCCCTCTTCTCTTGTTTTGTCAAGCTTCCTTATAGCCTCTCGGAGTTTTGGGAATTCACCTCGCCTTGCTTCAAATGGTGTAGAACGATTTTGTAACTGCTGTTGTTATGCACAAGTTTGGCGTCCAACTCTAATAAAATATTTCTCTCAGCTATTCCTTGTTAGCTGTTACAACCACGCTCTGATCTTACCCATATCGTTCTAGCTACCCTTGGAAGTATACACATTCACAAATGTATTGTGCATTATAGAGTCTTTGCCTTGTTTTGATGACCAATGGCTGTATCCTCAATTCGAATTCTTATGGGGTTTGGAGGGTATTCCTAAGGGTGGGGTCCCATGGAGGGGGGTTTCCTGAAAACTTTCAATGGGTGCTGCTGAGAAATTTTAGGAAGTTTTTAAAGGTGGTGACCCCATGAACTTAGTAGAGCAATTCAGCTTAAAATATTAAGCCCCAGATTTTAAGGAAGCTGGTGGTCTCATCAACTTATTTACTGTGGAGTTCAGCTTAAAATTTAAGTTTCAGAATTTAAGGAAGCTTAAAAGTTGAGATGATTTACAAATGGCAAATAAAATTGCTAAACTGTAGGAGCAATCTCCAGCCCCACCCCATTTTCACCCCTCAAATCTGCAGTCCTAAAAGGTAGGAGCTGCTATTCTTCAGGAAAAGATTCCAAATAACCCTGTAGCAATTTTTTTATCAATCCATGAGACCTCCTGTTCCTTACAAATAGACCCTGCAGCCCCCCATGGGACCCCAATTCCTAATCCTCCTTTAGACTCGGCCAAGACATGCATTTCTACCTCGCATCTACACTCCCCACGCCCTGTATTCCCTTTCTCACTGTGTGCCTTGATGACTAATTTTTACCTGATTAATTGTATGTTACATTATTCTTATATTTTAGCATATATAGAGCATTTATATTACATACTGCGCTGTGGTGGATACCAATATGAAGGAAAGTTAAAGTTTTAAATAATCTCTAATTTCATTATCAACTGCTCTGCCAAGACTTAAACATAATAGTTTTAAAAGCGCTTACACATTCTTGCCAACCTGCCACACTGTGAATACTTGAAAGTAGAATATATTGTAGATGATTAACACCCCTGCTACCTTTGTTAACCTATCATCATTACGTGAAGCTTTTAACAAAATAGGAAACTTTAGCATTTAAGAACCTGCTGATTCTATTGTCAATCTATCATAGCAACTGCATTTGATCTTTAAGTTGTATTGTTCTCATGCATTTGTATTGTATAATGTTAGTATTTAAGTCATTTACTACGAAGGAGAATTAGTTATTAAGTGAATAAATTGGACTAAGTTAAAAGAAAAAGTTAACTATATTTAATTATTAGGTTATGTTATTTTGAGGAAAATTTACTTATCTATAATTCATTAATAAAAGGCCCTGATCTTATTAAATAAATATAAGAATGGGGCTAAGACTAGATAATAGGGAAATAAGCCAATTATGTTTTACTAAGGGATGATTAGATCTTATTGGTATTAATTGTATTTTGCTTCTTCATTTAACCATCTAACATTGACAACTTATGTGTATCGCTACTAAGGTGAGTTGACAAAAGGCATGAAGGTACACACCTTTTGTAAGTTCAATTATACGAATCTAAGCATGTTTATTTGATAAAATGTTAGAGGAATGTATTTCTTTAGTATTTCTTATATGTTTTATTTTTCACGTTTTAACCTTCATAGTAAAATCTCATCATATTTTAATATCTTGTAGACTTTTTTATGTAGTTGGTTACTTAGAATAAATATCACTACAATTACTTGTGTATTATAGTGCAAAGGAATAAATTAGATTTATTAGGTAGTTAAGTTGGAGAGTTATGTGATGCGTTAATGAGTAAGTTAGTAAAGTGATTAGAGAGAGTTTTCTTATGTTAATTTTTGATAATTTGTGTAACATTGATAGATTAGTTTATTCTTAATTTGGTTAGTTCCAAGTGGAATAGTTAAATTAGAAATAATGAAAAGTAGAGTTTTGTATGTTATGGATGCCTTGTTCAATTGGGTGCTTGCACTACGTAAGTAAAATTAGATGATCTTTTAAATGTCGATCTCTCTTGTACTCATTTAATTGTTGATTGTAAGTCCTTTATAGGGATAGTTAGATAGAACACTGGAGTTGGATTGATTTCTTTATTTGAGAGGAGTAATTTTCGTATTAAGTTTGTGCATTGGTTGATTGTTCTATTGTATTAGTCATTGATTAGGTTTGAGTTGTTATGAGTCAAATTTTAAGATGGTTGAGTATTGTATGGTTGGGTAACCTAGGAGGAGAAATAGAGGTCTCCCTTGGATGCCAATCAAGAGTGTTAAATTTAATTGTGATGATTTTGTGGGATGTTGCCACTCTCTACCTTATGTCTGTTGACTCGTTCCTTGGAGTCTTGTTACTGTTGTTAGTCCTTTGAATGGGAAATCTTCCAGAGGCAAGGGAGTACTTGTTTCTTATTGATTCTTTATTGATATGTTTTTTGCCAAGATTTTGGTCTTAATGGTTGATTTTGATGGTTCCTCATTATTTTTCCTTTCGTTTGAGTCCTTTTAGTGGAGGAGATTTTCAATTGATGTAAGCCATGTTGGAACTATATTGCTTTTTACTCTCGCTTGTGGAGAGTCGACCTTTGGAACTTCCATGATTGAGGAAAGCTGGTTCTAGAGAATTTTCATTGTTTTGAACTCTGCCCAAAATTTGAATAGTAATTATGATTTTGAGCTCAAGTGTGGGTTGTACCACTTTATGGGTGGAATTTCATGTGATTTTGGTGAGATGGTATATGCCTCGTGTTTGTTCTAGTTTTGTGATTCGGTGCTTTGCCAGTTTTGGTACAACTTTGATTCGCTTATGTTTGGGTCTCTAGGGAGAGTGGTTTTCATGGGGGCTAGCTTCAAATAGAGGAAGAGCACAAGATGTAACCCACGCAGTTATAGTATAACAAGCATCCCAAAATAGAATTTAGGGGGATTGATAGTAAAACACACAAGATGATAAATATTGGATGCCTCGTCTATGCATTAGGGCTATCATAGACTAATGATATACTAAGAAGGTCATGGTCGACAAAGTCATAACCTTGTCCCCATGAGAGGTTATCGACTTTCAAGATGAGCTACCCTATGTACCAAGTAGGAGAGGAAGAGCTAGGAGAGATCCATAGATGGGTGCCTGCGGCCTCACAAGTTGGAGGAAGGGCCATGAGATCCCATGAGAGCTATGCGATAACACTCTCCACTTGACACCCATTTGCCTTGTTTCCTTATTGCCTCTAGAATTGTATTATGTTTATTATTTCTATTTGATTTGGAAATGTTTCATGATCATCCTTTGGTTACTTCTTTACTGGTTATTGCTTTGATTAATGTGATGAGGTTTATGACTTTAAGTTATTATGTTGACTCATGGATTTTGTTGATTATGTCATTGTAATCCTTGAGTTTTATGATACTTTTGTATGACGTTGAGTCTTGTGGTTCCCTGCTTGGATGTTCTTGGTTGAGGTCTCTTTCTTGTCAGCTCCTTAGCATGGGGGGTGGGTCTTCGGGCCCACATGGTCGGGTGGAACGTAAGGTTAACTTCATTGGGTCCCTAAGTCGGTGATCAAGAGGTTTGTCGGTAAAAGAAAGGCGGGCGACTCCGTGAGTTGTATCCATCTTGGCCGCTTATGATAATCGCGATATTCATTTTTTTCATTTGTTTCATGTTATCTTGTTGTATGGTTTCACCATGATTGGAAACACTTTTGTATCATTGTACCTCTTGAACATTGTACCGTGAATGTAATGTTAAACCTTAGGTGGATATTTCAGCCATGGCAGCTTGTTATTCAATGTGTTGAGTTAATCATGTATGTGTTACATTGTTAATGTTTACTGGTTATGGATTATATCTTTGGATTTTATTCTTTATTGCTGTTGTATGGAATGAAGTTCGTAATGTCTCCTCGTGTACCCCAAGGGATGTAAGTGTAAGTGAATTTGTTTAATTAAGTTTTATGACTTTTGATTTAATGTGCATCACATGTATGTTTAGAATACTTTAAAAAAAAATAAAATATTTTGTTGATGTCCCTTGGTTTTGCACGATCGGTGTTACATGGCCTCAAAATCACATTTGAAAAGTGTTATCCATTAACAATGGGAGTGACTCCAATCTGAATTCCCTTAAAATTCATGGCCATCTCTAGCAAAAAATGTAAATCTCCACAACTTTTGTTATAACTTATGGGTGAATAAAACTTTGTATTTTTTGCATTTAAATATTTCTTTATGTTGTTTCTTCTTATCCTTCATCATGTTGTCAAATAAATACAGCTATTTTGTATGGGATTGAATCTTATTTGAGGTATGAACTGAGTATTCACAATATCCGTCGATAAGAAAAGGTTTATATGGGCATGCAATGTTTGCAATAAGTTTTCCATAAAATACTTGATTTGTGGAGGAATATGGAGTCGCAATCTTTGTAATTGATGATTATTAAATACAACAGGGAAAATTGTATGAATATTGTATGATAGCAATATCATAATTTCTTATTTCTGTTCAATAAAATGCTTCATTATAGATAATCACATATTGAAAATCGAAGAGTTAATTTATAATCTTTTGATGTAACACAGTTTATGATACAATTCATCTAATTGTACTTAATAAGATATACACAGATCAGATTTGAAGGTGATACTCTTAGGGAACTTGTGAAACCATGCTGTAAGCTTTTTATCCCTGTGAAAGCGAAACATCATGAAATGACAATGACAACATATCAGCTTATGGCCATGGTGGATAGTTCTGTAGACATGCAAAATTAGAATATTGCATTTAGTCAAGTCCATTCATTAAATAAATCAAGCTTATTTGATTTATCTCTAATTAAATAAATCAAGCTTATTTGATTTATCTCTAAGGCCCTCCATTTAAATTAAATAAACACTATCATTATTCCCCTTAGCTAAACAAATCAAAATATTTATTTAACTAAATCTTTATCATTTTCCATCTCCTTTTTGATTTAGTTTAATCCATAAATCTAAAGCAAAAAGGTCAAATCACCTAACCTCCACTTAAGTTAACTAAATCAGGTTTAAATCTAATTTTAATGCAAGTCCCATCCTCTAGCTTTTCCCACTTGCACAAATAAGGGATTTTAATTAATTTATTAAATCTCCATTTTCCATCAACATGGCATAAAAATGGAATATTCCCTCAAGTTTGAATTCAAATCCAAATTGACATGTACATCCAACAAAGCATTTAAGAGCTTTTACATGTCTCTCATATAAGTCAAACTTGGCATTTAAGCCCCTTTTTCTCCTTCCAACAAGCCAAATTTGAAATTTGAAAAGGCCACCTAATGTCATTTATTGTCACATTGACCAAAACTTGCACATCCTCTATCCACTCACATTTGGACAAGTGGCTCCTTCCTATTCGTTGAATCTTTTTCCCACATTCACCCATTTTGCATATTTCTCCATCCTATTATTCTATAAATAAGAGGTCTCATTCCTCATTTTAGCATCCACAATCTCATGCAAAGCTACTCTCTTCACATTGAGAGCTAATTTTGTCCATTGCATCTTCATCATTGGCTTGTCAAGGGTTGGAAAAGGGTCACTTTTCACAACAAAGTGACACTAATCCACTATGGAATAAGTGTTCATTGTGCTTCTATAAGCTCTTTTGGTTTATGTTGTTATTTCATTTTGATCATGAAGTAGGATGCATTATTTCATAGGAGTATTTGTAGGTTTGCATTTGCATGAACTAACCCCAGTAATGAGTGTTTGGAGTTTAACCATTTGCAGATTTAGGGGTACTCACAAGTTCCATACAAACAAGTAAAAGAGAAGATAAAAATATATGATGCCTAAAACATGAGGGCCTAGTCTATAGAAAATGTAATTTCTGTTCACGATGATAATGATGATGACAAATTTAAATGTTGTTTTATATAAAATTAGTCTGAGGACCTGTCAAAGTGTAAATATTGTCATTTACCCAATCTTGAATAATAACATAAGCTAATCTCTAACTATCTTTTTCCTACATGTTAAACTTTAAAATGATTTTTTTTGAAGTATTAAATACTACTACTACGAATCATAGTTGGAAAACTTGGACTGGCAAAAACTTGGCAAGCCCAAAAATTTTGACTCGACAAAAAACTCGACAACTTAAAAAACTACTTAAATTACTTTAGAAACACATTTTTTTTTGCAAAATTCATATACAAGATGTACCCAATGAGTCCATAAATGAGTACAAAAGTGTTTTCTATTAAATTTGATTCATTTGAATACAAATTGAGTACAAAATCGCATCATCATGCGAAATCTTGATACAATAGTTACTTGACAACTATTATGAATTTATAATGATTGTCTTTGAAAATTATCATCATGATTCATAAATTGCATATTACAATATTTGACATCTTTCTCTATCCTAGTCTAGTGAAAACTTGGGGAGAATCAATGATATTATGATAGTGATAAAGATAATTGTCTTAGTTGTCAATTCCAGTCTCCACTCTCAAATCCCCTCATTGTAATCAAATTTCTTATATTAGAAGAGATCCAAATAACTAGTGGGGGTTTAGGAGTGGAGATCTCAATGGGGTCGAAGGGTGGTTCCCTTTGTGGGATTTTGGTGGCAACGCCCCTAATGGGGTTGAGGGGCAGTGCTCATCGTGGGGGTTTGGGGGCAATGCTCTAGTGGGGACAAGGGGTAGTGCTCCTCGCGGGGTCTGGAGGTAGTGCTACTAGTGTGCTCCTTGTCATAGTATAGGGTGGAGTCGAGGGGCAAAGCCCCTGCCACCAAGCACAAATTAAGGCCTTTGAAACCACACAAATCTTCATGATGCACACTATTTTCACAATTTTATCACTTAAGGGAGAAACTAGGTATTTGACACATTTTTATGAAGAATTTTCTCTCCAAGTGCTATATGAGGAAGTGTGAGGGGCATTCATGCATTTATAGGACAAAAATGTGAGTTTTTTTGACTTTTTTCCATTTTTTGTGTTTCGCATTTTTAATGTATCTAGCAAGTTTTTTCTCAAATTCGCCGAGTTTTTGACAAGTACTTGCCAAAAAATCGATGAGTACTTTCCAAAAACTTGGCAATTTTCTTTGGCGAGTAAATGGCGCTAAAACTCGCCATCGGTTTTACTTGGTGAGTACTCATTGTTTTGGTGAGTTTTCTGCAAGTATGTTATCTATGCTACGAGTCATGGTGTTTGTACTACATATTGACTTAAAAAGGACAAATGGTAGAGAAAAAAGTAGCAACAAATATTACAAGATACTAGAGGCAAGTAGCATTCCCAAGAAAATGTTGTTCTTTCTACCATCAAGTTGGATGAGAGAAACACCATACTTAGATAGGGCACAAATTATTGCATATGAAATTAGGGTGTTATGTTGTGAGGTGGGGCTTTAGATTTCATCTATTGGGAAATTACTTAGATCATAGGGTCCGTCATGTTAGGTTTTGTACTAGTATTTATATGGTCAAGTGCTGCTTGTTTGCAAATGACAATACAAACCTTCAATATTTTGGTAAGCCTGGATTTCATTTTGAATGCTCCATGCTTGGAGCTTGGTGATGTATTAGAAGAAATCTTGGCTGATGATGTTTGTAATTTTGACGACCTGATTGTTGATTTCGATTGCACACTTGTGAGAATACTTGAGAATTAAAGAACCATTTTTAAAAGAAACTAGTAGATGTTATTTTCAAATCAATATTTTAATAAAAAAAATAATTACAACATTTCATAAAAAAACAATAAATCATGTGATAGGACATAGACACATCAAAAGATACGACTTAAATGTATAATTTAAACGTCGAAAACGTTCCTTATATAAACCTAACTGGTTGACTTTTGATATGAATGATGCAAGACAATTCCTATATGAACCCAACTGACTAGCTTTTGAGATCAATGATGCAAGATGATACAATTAATCGTCGTTCGACAGTTCTATTAGGAATTTGACTTGCATTGCACGAGTTAAACATGATTACCCTTTTCACAAATCTTTCCTTTGCTTTCCCTTCGTTGTAATTCCTTCTTTCTCCTACTCTCTTTAGCCTTTATATTGATAAGCTTGAAGAGTGGTTGAATTTGAAGGGTGGAGAAGGGGTCCCTTTAGGAGTGTACTGTAAACTTCTTTTATACGTAGACGATCTTATTTTGATTGCTAGATCTTTTCAAGGGTTGCAAGCACATTTGGCCGTGCTTGAGCATTTCTGCAAGGATGTTGGTATGCAAGTTAACATTAGTAAGACCAAGATTATGATATTCTCTAAGAAAAAGAATCAGTTCGACTTTTATTTCAAAGATAGTATCCTAGAGGAAGTAATGGAGTATAAATACTTGGGAATTGACTTCAACAAGCTATGCTAGGAAACTTGCAAAAGGAAAAGAACTTTGGGAGGTTGGAGAGCACTTTTTTCTCTTCAAAACATATGTAGAGAGGCAAAGTTATGGGATTAGAAAACTATTCTAATATTGTTTGGGTTGTTAGTTATACCGGTGGTCCTTTATGGTTGTGAAATTTGGGCTAGTAGTACTTTTGACATCAAGTGGGTACGGGTAGAGAGAATTCAAAAGCGTTTGATCACAAGTAAACTCAAAATAAAAGCTTCGCTTCCCTATGAAATACTTCTTGCTAAAACAAGGGCAATTCCTATTGAGGCCATCGCTATGGTGAGTCTTTTGAGATATTTGAAAAAGGTTGAGTAGATGGAAGCTCATCGGTGGCCAAGTGTTGTTTTTAGAGATGTCTTAAGTGAAAGAAAGAAGGCATGGATGAAACAAAATTGTAAGTGGATGAACAAGTGGAACATTCACTTGAATGAGTGTTCTAATAATAGTAAAGAATTAAAGTTGTATGTGGTTGAAATTTTTTGTGAGATTATGTTGGCAAGGGCAGTTGGGAGAAAGAAAAAGTATTATGTAGAAGCATTTAATCCCAACATGGGCCATCAACAAAAGGCATATATAGAGGCCAATATTTAGTGGAGGTCAAAGATTCTCATAGTGCAATTGAGGACTAACTCACATCGTCTTCGGTGTGAAATAAGGAGGTGGAAAAGGCCGAAAGAAATTTAGGAAGAGAGGTTTTGTATCTTTTGTGCAATAGGGTAGGTGGAAATAGAAAATCATTTTATCTTAGATTGTAAAGCTTACAACGACATCAGAGAAAGCTACATAAGTGGGTTAATAGTAGCAAATTTTCAAGATTTATTCAACATGGAATGGATGGACAGAATGAGAGAGCTCATTATCAAACTAAGCTACAGGAAAACAACACTTCACAACGCTAAAATTGCAGGGGTTATTGTCCCATAGGCTTTTGTCTGGCCTCATGGACATTACAAGTCTTCTATTCTATTATATTCTTACTCTCCCAATTTTATCTGTGAAATGGGTCATTGTATTGCAGTTTTGTGAGGGATGATTTAATATTAGTTTTTATTTTTATTTTTCATCATTGTTAACACAATGCTCTACATAATAGATAATTTCCACAAATGTGTTTAGAAAGCAAACCCTTGCAATTCACTCAAGTGCTTCTACTTTGCTTTCATCATTTGCAAGAAATAACAGATTATTTAGTGCTATTAAAAAAACCCTAAATTGTAGATTCACAAATCGTGGGAAAAGAGCAATATCTTTTAAAATGCCAGAATCATTAAATTGCAATAAGTCGTGAGGAAGTAATATATGGATTTCTATATTTATTTTGCCTACTATTCATGTAAAAAATGGCAGAATCGTTAAATCCCAAGGAAGTTTGAAAAATCGGGATATGTACTTCACTAGCAATTGCACCTATGTGTGTAATGGGTGGGTACGCCGACGATTTGTGGAAGGTATAAGAGGGATAAATGTGGTATAGTAAGGAGAATTTTAAAACATAGAATTGAATTTATTTTTCATTTTGCAGATGAATTGAATGCATACTATTTGTTAATAAAAGGGAAACAATTTGTTTAACACTGCTCACTTTAGCTTCATTCAAGAAAAGCATATATATGTTCTCCTTCCTATCTTAACATCTTCTGATAAAGAAACCCCAGATTACAATATAGAACCATCATCTTAATAGTCTTGGTACCACAAGTCCTCTTAAATGGGCTACTATGTTTATGACCCTCTCATTTCCAAAACACGAGAACAGTATAGGCATAATTAATTAAAGGTAATAATTAAAATTTGGAATATTAAGTTAGCATAAACAAAATAAATAATAACTAAATAGTTTTTGCAAAAGGTAATAGTTGGGTTCTATTACTATTGTAATAATAACTGCACACATTAGGAAGGCAATAGAAAGCTTCACATCTTTCACTGCACATTGTTGCTTAGCAAAATACATCATTCGCCATACATGGAGTCATCCGTTGACTATACTGATCATCATGTAGATTCAATAGATTTTTGAGCATATCGCCACACTATCCTATAATCACAAATATAAGATGAAAAGTATAAAAACTAACAATTCAACATCTGAAAATAAGTCCTCAAGATTTTGTACAAATTGTGGTTGGACAAAGTAATGCAAACAAATATAATAATTCATAGACTATATATAGACTCTATCTTGGTGAGTATAGGGCTAATCTATATATAGTATTATATATAATAATAAATATAATTATATTATATATAATTTAATATGTATTATATAAAATATATATAATATATTAATTATATTTTGTATTATATAAAATTATAATAATGATTAATTATTAATTATAGTAATTTTATACATGTATTTAATAGTTTTATTAAAAAATATAATATACAATAATAATAAATAATATAATTATATTATTTATATATTTTTTTATTATATAAAATATATAATATATATTAATTATGCTAATATATACTTAACTAATGTCATTTTTTTTTTGATACCACAGGGGTGTCCCC
>VDFB02033951.1:0-34595 GCA_007258455.2 Sequoia sempervirens | reverse complement strand
AGAGATGTTCAAATTCAGACTTCAGGAAGGAGAAGAAATGACCTAGGCGCATTGTTTACTGTAGATCTCTTCCAAGAATCAGCGCACACTAGTAGGTAACCTGCCCATTTACTTTGATTACTGCGTATGTCTCTCTGTCATATATATATTTGCACAACAAGTAATTATAAAATGTTGAGCCCTTTGTAAATATGCGCAGACCATATCAGATAGAGAATGGTACAGAAGAATATAGTTATGCAAGAAGCGTTGCATCTAAGAATAACTTCAATTTAGCTAGAAACTCTATGGTCATTTCCTATCACGTTGCTAGAAAGAACAAAGGTTATTCTGCCATTCACTATGCATGTTCTTATTTAGAAGATTTTAGCTGTGGTATTATTATTCTGACAAGGTATATCGAATGCACACTCAGTAATTCTTGTTTGGTAAATTACATTTTCAATTATAATGAATCGCCCTTAATTGGATTACAATTTAACTATTTTAGGCGTCCAATTTTGTTTCAGAATGTTATAGCTCTATTTACTATTTCACTCACTTCCATGCTTAATTAGATGTCGTTGTCATATCTAGATGTCAGTAGAGAATATGTTATAGTGATTGACTACAGTAATCACCTATGTGTTATAAACATTGTCACTCTTCTATAAGCAGAATGTGCGCAATTTATGCAAAGGGATAATTGGAATATCCATGAAAGTTGTAATAAACTTCATTCTTAATAAATAAACCAAAAAAAAAGAGGTATTGTGTCAAATATATATATATATTTTTGTCAACAATACATGCTGAAAAATTTAGTGTAAGACATGCTTTTATCTAAATGATTCTGATTGTCTCTATTGCCTCACTAATTTCTCTAGGATATATATATATATATACATTTTTGGATACGATTTGTTGTATTGTTGTTAATGTTATGATAGTTGGTATTTAAGAAATTTCAAGAAAGAAATTTGTTACAAAATTAGCTTAACAAGAAACCTCTAAATAACTTAACATATGAAGTTAGAAATCTAGAAAAAAGACTATTAAGTAGAATCTAAATATCTTGGGCTAAGTGGTAATTAATGCTTTCATTTTAGGTTAAGCGGTATTTAATTCCCTAGGTGTCGTAAGATAAGACCATGTAAATTTGGTTACTCAAATATGTTAGATGAATTAATGGTCTATCCCACCTTTCCATTTGGTATTTGATTTGGTGCATAATGATAGGCATTGACCTGAGATATTAATAATTGCCCCTTAACTTTTATTTCATAATAATTATATGTTAATCTGGTATATATTTCCTTATATGATATAACCCATTTAGGAGTCTTACTAAAACACTTGGACATGTGTAAATTGCTATCTAGTGTGAATAGAAATTTGCAATTTAAAGATATCGCTAGTCCAAAAATAAAAAATAAAAAAATGTAATAATAACGATAAAATTCCCCTAACTATAATTACCCAAACCCTAGACAAATAAAATAAATCAAATAAATAGATAAATAAAACTTTCCTAAACATTTATTACTATTACTCTTCGATTGATTATATTGAAGCATTCAAGCTCTCTTTTTATTTTAGTTTGGTCCAGGCTCTTTAGAGAAAATGAAACCTCTTGTTACCCAAAGGTAAACTTCTAAAAGGAATAGACAACATAAGAACTCCTTTGGATAACCCCAGTTAGTGATGAATAGTTACTTCATTACATTGAAATCTTCATATCCTAATGCTACATAAACTATCTAGATGATAGAGATATGAGTTGAAAGGTAGAAAAATAATCCTTGCAACAATTCTTGAAGATATTTAACTCTAGGTAAAAGTGATTTCTTGTATACTTTTGATAACGAAAGTAAGGAACAGTAAATGTTATGAAATTTCTCAAAAAAAATAATGCATGTCTTTAATTTAAGTACTCACTTAATTACGTTGCATGGGAATTTCTTTTATGAGTAATAAATGGTTAAATGATTATTTTAAAATCTAGGGTATTTAAGTTACTAAGATTAGGACTTACTATGAATTGTTGACCAATGCTCGTTGATTTATTTAATCATGTTGTTTCTTTTAAATTTTTTTTTTAATGAATATGGTTAAAATTTCCATGCATTATGTGTTTAATTTCTTACTAAGATTAAGTATGTTAGACATAGATTTGAAACTAATCAAAAGAAAGGAAAACAAAACTAGCAGCGTTCGGTATTAACGATGCCTCTGGCTCACGTTTACGGGTAAAGCCGTCGCGCTTGAGCTACTGCATCTATAGCCTAACACAGCTGCAATAACGGCGTCTGTGGCATCGTCCCTATAAATCGCCGGGGAGAAATAAGGAACATGGGTTGTTTAAAATCCAAAGGGAGGGAAATCCCCTTTGGATCGATAATCTAAAAAGATAAAACAAAAATGAATCAAATCCGCTAGTGACAACCTAGAAAATTGTAACTTAGGAATTTTCAGTGGTGCAAATGTAATTCTAACTCAAAGATAAAATCATGCAGATAAATTATTAGGAAATCATTTAAACGGGTCAAGGGAGACGAACATCATTAGGGAGTAGGGTTAGATGAATGTTAATAGGTAAACAATAAATGGTCAAGGCGATCGTTTATTATCCATGCTTCCCATCGTGGGTAGCGACCGCAGAGGAACTGTCTAGGGGAAATAAAAACCCTAGAAGGGGTTGCGTACCCAATTTATAACAGTTCACATAAACATAGCCTAGAAAATAGAACTACATATTTTACGCCTTGATCCCGTTTGGAAGCAGGGTATGTAGGCAGTCTGGGAAGCGAAGGATGCCCCCAGTACTCAGGCGTTCGGGAATGGGGTTTAGGGTTGGAGAGATCACATAACTAGTTATAAGAGATAATCAACCAAAATACATGCAACTATACTCGGAAGAATCTCGTATGGATTGCTTGATTCCCCGAGGCCCTTAGGCCAAATTCCGAGGCGGGTTTCAAGTTTAGAATTACAATTTTACATACCCCTGAGGACGACGACCTCGGTACACTTTTAGTAGAAAGTGTGGTCATCAGGGAAGCGACTCAGGATCCGGATGATCCCAATGAGTCCAAGACTCTGGCTAGAGCACATACCTATCAGATGATAGATGCCTGCCTCGTTTAGGTGGATGCCTATTCCGATTATATGAATAGATGTATTCCTATTCCATATGAATAGATGAAGTGAATTCTTGTTCCGTATGAACAGATGATATATCTATCCCGTATGGATAGAAGTTCCCGAGTATACTTGTGAATGAATACTTGAAAAAAAAAATTATTAAATAGAGTGGTATTTCGGTTAAAAATATTTTGGGTCCTTACATGTGGTATCAGAGCGAGATTCAAAAACTAGGCCTTGAGCTTACTACGACTCGCGCAATTGAAATATGTATTTTAAAATTTATATGAAAGAAACATCCTTTCTCAAACATTGGAATCATACTAACATGAGAATAATTAAATAGGAATTCTAAATGCCAAGGGGAAGGGCAACTCGAGCTGGTGTCGGTCGGAGACCAAAGGGGAACAAAGATGATGAACCACAGGCTCAGAGAAGGAATAAGGATGGGATTGAAGCAATAATAGAACTGTTAACTGAACAAAGAGATAAAATCAACTCTTTGGAGCAAACGGTACAAGAACTTCGAACAAGACAAGATAATATTGAAAATATAGTTGAACCTCAAATTGAAAACCCTCCTGAAGGAGATAATCCAGAGCAGAACATAATGGATGTTATTGCACCTAGGAGAGAAAACCCTATTCTAGAATTGACTAAGGACTTGAAGAAAATCACCCCTCCGAAATTTGATGGGAAACAACTAGGAGAAGGGGCAGAAAATTGGCTTAACGAAATGGAAAAGTATTTTGAGTTAAGAGATTTCAGCGAAACTACTAAGGCCTTATGGGGGTCCTACCAACTTGTTGGTGAAGCAGCTAGCTGGTGGACTAATGTGAAGGAACAAAATAAGTACACCAAGGAGGATATAACATGGGAACAATTTGTTGAGCATTTTCGTAAAAGGTGGCTACCACAATTGTTTTTCGATGAGAAGATGACTGAGTTTCACAACCTTTGACAAGGACCTCTGACAGTTCAACAATATTGGGATAGGTTTGCCAAACTGCTAAAATATGTGCCAATATATCAACAAGATGAAAAGAGCCAAACTAGGAAATTCATTTTGGGATTAAATAACAACATAGGAGCAGAGGTTGACATGCATGGACCAGAAGGTATGAATGAAGTGTTAGAGAAATCCTCAAAGCAAGAGAGGAAGTTACAAGCTTTAACTTCAGCAAGACAATCTTTTAGGAGTAATAATTTCAAGAGGAAACAAGAATTCAGAAGGAATCAAAACTTCAACAAGAACCTAAGGAACAATTCATCAGAAAGAAGACCACCTCCAAATCATAATCAAAGGTACAATGGGAATAATGCTTACAAAAACAACTTCAACAAAAATGAACCAAGAAACTATAACGGGCCAACAAATCAACCAAGGCTCAATGAAGCAAGCAATAACCAGCCTAAAAATCCAATGCAACGAGGACCACCAGGTGGATGTTTCATGTGTGGAGGGAATCACTTTGCTAGAGAATGTCCAAGGATGCAAAGTCAGATGAAAGCAAATCAACCTCAGAGGGGACCTACACAAAGGATTCATGCAGCAGTAAGAAATCGACGTACTCGATCCCAAAATGTGCCCGTAGAGACTACAGGTACTCTATTTGGAAAACTAGCCTCAATTCTAATAGATACTGGATCATATGAATGTTTTATTTCACCTGAATTTGTAAGGAAAAATGTATTTAAAGTTAATCATATGGAATCATCATGGACAGTCTAGTATGGGGATAAGGCAGTTAAAGAGGTGACCCAGTGTCTATCCGATGCAGAAATACAATTTCCTAACTTTAATACAAAGGTAGACCTTTATGTGGCACCTTTAGGATCATATGATGTGATCATTGGAATGAGTTGGTTGACAAACCATCAAGCAAATGTAGACTATTACAACAAATGGGTAGAATGTTTAGATGATATAGGAAAAAGGGTTGTGATTCAAGGGAAACATAGACCTATAAGTATGGAAATCATATCAGCTATGCAAATGAAAAGAGAAAAGAGAAAGGGGGCTCTAGTATACATGGTTACCATGGATGAAAAGGAAGAAGGGGATATTTCGACCCTCCAAAATTCTCCTTACCTTCAAGATTTTAGTGATGTGTTTCCAGAAGAACTACGAGGGCTACCCCCAAAAAGAAAATTTGACTTCTCCATTGATATAGTTCCAAGAGCTGAACCTGTGTCTAAGGCACCCTATCGAATGAACACAGCTGAGCTGGTAGAACTCAAGATGCAATTGGAAGAATTGCTTGGGAAAGGTCTCATAAGACCAAGTGTATCCCCTTGGGGAGCACCGGTTTTGTTTGTTAAAAAGAAAGATGGAACCTTAAGACTATGTATTGATTATAGAATGCTTAACAAAGTCACCATAAAGAATAGGTACCCTTTACCACGCATAGAGGATCTCTTTGAACAAATGAAAGGAGCAATTGTGTTTTCTAAGGTAGATCTTTGATCAGGGTACCACCAACTCAGGATAAAGGAAGAAGATATCCCGAAAACAGCCTTCAGAACAAGGTATGGGCATTATGAGTTTACAGTTGTACCTTTTGGTGTGACTAATGCTCCAACTGCCTTTATGAACTTGATGAATAGTGTCTTCCATGATTACTTGGATAAATTTGTCTTGGTCTTCTTAGATGATATCTTGATTTATTCCAAAAATGAGGAGGAACACCTAGCACATCTTCAGTTAATTTTGCAAAGGTTGAGAGAACATAGGCTATATGGGAAACTATCAAAATGTGCATTCTTTAAAAAGAAAATACATTACTTAGGTCACATCATTTCAGAAGATGGTATCGCAGTAGACCCGAATAAGATAAAAGCCATAGAGGAATGGCCAATTCCAAAAAATGTGTCTGAGGTAAGAAGTTTTATGGGACTTGCAGGATATTATAGGAGATTCATAGAAGGATTCTCAAAAATTGCAAATCCAATCACTTCATTACAAAGAAAGGGTAAGAAATTCTTGTGGACTGAACAGTGTGATAAGGCATTTCAAAATTTGAAGGAAAAATTAACCACTGCACCTATCTTAAAGGTTCTAGAACCAAATGGACACTTCATAGTTGTGATAGATGCTTCCATTGAAGGTCTAGGTGGGGTACTCATTCAAGATGAAGGTGTGGTAGCATATGAATCAAGGAAATTGAAAAATCATGAAGTAAACTATGCACCTCACGATTTGGAACTTGCAGCAATTGTACATGCTCTTCAGAAATGGAGACATTTTCTCTTAGGAAATCCATTTGAGTTAAAAACTGACCATCAAGGACTCAAGTACATCTTCACGCAACCTCACTTGAACGCTAGACAAAGAAGATGGTTAGAATTTCTAAGCGAATATGATTTTGAGATAGAATATATTAAGGGAAAAGAAAATAGGGTTGCAGATGCACTAAGCAGAAGGAGGCACTTGATGAATATGGTAATATTCAAAACCACTTTTAGAGAAAAAGTGCTAAATGGGCAAAAAGAAGATCCATGGTATAAACAGGTTAGATCGACCTTAGAAAATGATCCAGCAGATCCTAGTATAAAGGGTTATAATCTAGATGGCGACAAGATGCTTCGATACAACAATAGGATGTATGTTCCAAACTGTAAATAGTTAAGAGAGTTGGTTTTAAGTGAAGCCCACAATACCCCTTATTCAGGACACCCTAGGGCAAACAAACTCTATTCAGACCTTAAGAAACTATATTTTTGGAAAGGAATGAAGAATGACATAGTACTCTATGTAGCTAAATGTCTTGAATGTCAAAGGGTGAAGGCAGAGCATAGCCATCCTGCAGGATTATTATACCCCCATGATATACCACATCATAAGTGGCAGGTTATTAGTATGGATTTTATTCAAGGATTTCCTACAACACCTTACATGCATAACACAATAATGGTGGTAATTGACAAACTTACCAAGGTTGCTCACTTCATAGTAGGAAATATAACAGATGATGCTCCAACTTTGGCTAAACATTTTGTGAAGGAAATTTTTAGATTACATGGAATTCCAGAAAAGATCATATCTGATAGGGATGCTAGATTCACTTCAAGGTTTTGGACAACTCTTCAATCAGCTGTGGGGACACAATTAAATTTCAGTATAGCATATCACCCTGAAATAGATGGCCAAACTGAAAGGACAAATCAAATTGTGGAAGACCTTCTACGTATGTACTGTATGGACCAACAATCTAAGTGGGAAGAATACCTTCCACTAGTAGAGTTTGCATACAATAACTCTTTTCAAGTCTCCCTAGGGATGGCTCCATTTGAAGCTCTATATGGAAGAGCTTGTCGCACACCTTTGAGTTGGGATAATCTTGAGGATAGAGTGGTAATTGGACCAGATATGTTGAAGGAAATGGAAAATCAAATCAGGTCAATTAGACAGAGGTTAAGGGAAGCAATAGACAAACAAAAGAGTTATGCGGATAGGAAAAGAACACAAAGGGAATTCATGAGGAGGAACCACCTCCAGCATCCAGATGACGTTTAAGAAGCGCATGAATGAGAAATATGTTTTACTGGAATACGCGTCCAAGATCCCGGAAAATAAATAAATAGAGCCATATCAATCTGGAGAGGCGCCACTACCAATTGCAATAGGATGGTTGATCAAAGCAAAGCACAGGGACCAATACATGAGGACAATGCTACTTGGGAAGATACAATTGATTTACAACAATAATTTCCTTCTTGTTTTAAGCACTATTAGATACTATATTTCTTTTTTTGTTTCAGTACTATCTCTTTACTATATAAACTTATTGAATATGCATTGAGACGATGTAATAAGGGAGGGAGGATGTCATGACCTCCTCCCTAACTTTTACTACACAATTTTTGATAGACTTTAATGCATGAACACATGTTAAAATGGACTAAAAATCTAATACTCATATTCTTTGAAAATTCACCATTACTATTGATTGAAAACTTACATAATTTGAATACAAGAATTCAAATCTGACAAACTATGGAGCGATAATGAAAAGGACATCATTTTCAATAAAACTACATAGTGAATCGTATCCGTATAAGCAAATTAAATTTTGTAGTCAGCCATTTTGCACTTCCACTGGTAGGCTTATATCACTATTTCATCCGCTCAACTATAACTCCCCGCCTATCCATATTGATCATATGTTCTATTTCATCCTAAATAAATTTTAGAACTAACTGCATTCTAAGGCTTATAAAAATTTTGATGACAGAATAAACGAGGGAATGAATTTCGCTTTGGGGAGAGCAATTGAACGCCTGTGAGCGAATTAGACCAAATTCGTATCAGAAGGAGAAGAGCCAATCTGGGCGCAGTGTTCACTTTAGACCTCTCCCAAGAATCAGCGCACACAAGTAGGTAACCTGCCCATTCACTTGATTACTGCGTATGTCTCTCTGTCATATATATATATATATTGCACAACAAGTAATTATTAAATGCTGAGCCCTTTGTAAATATGCGCAGACCATATCAGATAGAGAATGGCACAGATTATATAAATCAGCTAGGATAAAGCAAAAGAATATAGTTATGCAGGAAGCGTTGCATCTAAGAATAACTTCAACTTAGCTAGAAACTCTATGGTCATTTCCTAACACGTTGCTAAAAAGAACAAAGGTTATTCTGCCATTCACCATGCTTGTTCTCATTTCGAAGATTTTAACTGTGGTATTATTATTATTCTGATGAAGGATATCGAATGCACACTCAGTATTTCTTATCTGGTAAATTACATTTGCAATGATAATGAATTGCCCTTGATTGGATTACAATTTAACTATTGGTCAAAATATCACATCTCACGAGAAGAACCTGATTTAGGCAGAATGTTATAGCCCCATTTTCACTCACTTCCACGCTGATTTAGATGCCTTTGTCATATCTAGATGTCAGTAGAGAATGTGTTATAGTGATTGTTTGCAGTAATCACCTATCTGCTATAAACATTGTCACTCTTCTATAAGCAGAAGGTGTGCAATTTATACAAAGGGATAATTGGAATATCCATGAAAGTTGTAATAGATTTCATTCTTAATAAATAAACCAAAAAGAAAAGAGGTATTGTGTTAGATATATATATATATATTTTGTCAATAATACATACTGAAATATTTAGTGTAAGACATGCTTTTATTTGAATAATTCTAATTGTCTCTAATGCCTTACTAATTTCTCTAGGATATATATATATATATATACACTTTTTGGATACGATTTGTTGTATTGTTGTTAATGTCATGATAGTTGGTATTTAAGAAATTTCATGAAAGAAATTTGTTACAAAATTAGCTTAACAAAGAAACCTCTAAATATCTTAACATATGAAGTTGGAAATCTAGACAAAAGACTATTAAGTAGAATCTAAATATCTTAGACTAAGTGGCAATTAATGCTTTAATTTTAGGTTAAGCGGTGGTTAATGCCCTAGGTGTCGTAAGATAAGATCATGTAAATTTGGTTACTCAAATATGTTAGATGAATTAATGGTCTATGCTATTTTTCCATTTGGTATTTGATTTGGTACATAATGATAGGCATTGATCTGAGATATTAATAATTGCCCCTTAACTTTTATTTCTTAATAATTATATGTTAATTTGGTACATATTTCCTTATATGATATAACCCATGTGTAATTGCTATCTAGTGTGAATAGAGATTGTAATTTAAAGATATCGCTAGTCCAAAAATAAAAATAAATAAAAATGTAATAATTCTCCAAACTATAATTAGCCAAACCCTAGACAAATCAGATAAATCAAATAAATAGATAAATAAAACTTTCCTAAACATTTATTGCTATTACTCTTCAATTGATTATATTGAAGTATTCAAGCTCGCTTTTTATTTTAGTTTGGTCCAGGCTCTTTAGAGAAAATGAAACCTCTTCTTACCCATAGGTAAACTTCTATAAGGAATAAACAACATAAGAACTCCTCTGGATAACCCCAGTTAGTGATGAATAGTTACTTCATTACATTGAAGTTTTCATATCCTAATGCTACATAAACTATCTAGATGATAGAAATATGAGTTGAAAGGTAGAAAAATAAACCTTGCAACAATTCCCGAAGATATTTAACTCTAGGTAAAAGTGATTCTTGTATACTTTTGATAACGAAAGTAGGGAACAGTATATGTTATGAAATTTCTCAAAAATAATGCATGTCTTTAATTTAAGTACTCACTTAACTACGTTGTATGGGAATTTCTTTTATGAGTAATAAATGGTTAAATGATTCTTTTAAAATCTAGGGTATCTAAGTTACTAAGATTAGGACTTACTATGAATTGTTGACCAATGCTCGTTGATTTATTTAATCATGTTGTTTCTTTTTAAATTTTAATAAATGTTATTAAAATTACCATGCATTATGTGTTTATTTTCTTACTAAGATTAATTATGTTAGACATAGATTTGAAACTAATCAAAAGAAAGGAAAACAAAACTAGCAGCGTTCGGTATTAACGATGCCTCTAGCTCACGTTTACGGGTAAAGCCGTCGCGCTTTAGCTACTGCATCTATAGCCTAACACAACTGCAATAACAGCATCTGTGGCATCATCCCTATAAATCGCCGGGGAGAAATAAGGAACATGGGTTGTTTAAAATCCAAAGGAAGGGAAATCCCCTTTGGATCGATAAATTAAAAAGATAAAACAAAAATGAATCAAATCCGCTAGTGACAACCTAGAAATTGTAACTTAGGAATTTTCAGTGGTGCAAATGTAATTCTAACTCAAAGATAAAATCATGTGGATAAATAGGAAATCATTTAAACGGGTCAAGGGAGACGAACATCATTAGGGAATAGGGTTAGATGGATGTTGATAGGTAAACAATAAATGGTCAAGGCGATCGTTTATTATTCATGCTACCCCTCGTGGGTAGCAACCGCAGAGGAACTGTCTAGGGGAAATAAAAATCCTAGAAAGGGTTGTGTACCCGCTTTATAACAGTTCACATAAACATAGCCTAGAAAACAGAACTACATATTTTACGCCTTGATCCCGTTTGGAAGTAGGGTATGTAGGCAGTCTGGGAAACGAAGGATGCTCCCAATACTCAGGCGTTCGAGAATGGGGTTTAGGGTTGGAGAGATCACATAACTAGTTATATGAGATAATCAACCAAAATACATGCAACTATACTCGGAAGAATCCCGCATGGATTACTTGATTCCCCGAGGCCCTTAGGCCAAATTCTGAGGCGGGTTTCAAGTTTAGAAATTACACTACATACCCCGAGGATGACAACCTTGCACTTTTAGTGGAAAGTGTGGTCATCAGTGGAAGCAAATCAGATCCGGATGATCCCGATGAGTCCAAGACCGCCGCAGCACACTCTATCAATGATAGATGCCTGCTTAGGGTGGATGCCTATTCCAATTATAAGAATAGATGGTCTTATTCCATATGAATATATGAATTCATTCAGACGAAGGGATGATATCTATCCCATAGGGATAGAAGTTCCTGAGTGTACTTGTGAATGAATACTTAAAAAAAAAATAGAGTGGTATTTCGGTTAAAAATTAATTGGGTCTTTACACTTGTTCCTTGGTGAAGAGCTTAACCGCTTGAGAAAGGTTTGGGATGGCTGGAAAAATGATTTATGATTATCCAAGGTTCAATGGAACTAACTATTTTATCTAGAAAATATTGATGGAAGAATATATGGAGTATCGTGGATATGATGTGGAGAAAGCTTACAAGAATCCTTACACTCCTCCAGTTGATGGTTTGAGTACACTTGATGAGATCAAAGCACATGAAGCAAACAATAAGGCGAAGTACATTTTGAAGAATAGTCTGGTACCTTCCAAGTTGATTAAGGTTCAGAATCTAAAGACTGCTAAGGAAGTTTGGGATGCTTTGGAAAGGGAACATGAAGATGACGAAAGAGTTAAAGAAGAAAAATTATAGAATTTGGAGACACAGTTTTAGCTTCTACATATGTCTTAAGATGAGAATGTTAAAGCTTATGTACAGAGATTGGATGAGATAGTGGTCAGAATGCGAGGACTTGGTGCTACTATAGATGAAACTAGGATTGTGAAGAAGATTATTAGAACTCTCCCTGATGCTTACAATGAGAATGTGTGTGCTATTGAACATAGTATAGATTATAAGACTTGTACTAAAGATCTGTTGTTGGGATTTTTGACATCTTATGAGATGAGGAAGCCAAATCTTTAAGGAATTGATGCAAATCAGAGACTGTTTTTAAGGCTACAAAATTTGAAGATCCGGATGAAGAAAAATTTGATGAAATAGAAGCTAACTTTATAAGAAGGATGAGGAAATTCTCCAAAAAGTATGAAGGTATGTTATGCTTTAAATGCTTTAGTTGTGGAGAAATAGGTCATTATGTTGCAAAGTGTCTAGAAAGAGCTAAAAAGAATAAACAAAGATATGAGAAAGAAAAGAAAGGAAAGAAGATTAATGAAGCATATTAAATTTGAATGAGAATGCTAGTATATCTGATGAGGACTCAGAGTATGAAGATCCTGATGACAATGAATGCTTGTTCTTGGTGATTAAGGATGAACCTACTTTTGCTAATTCTAAAAAATAGGTAAAGGAAAGCCCTCTGGAGAAGGAGAAAAATGAAGGTACAGTCATCTCTTCCCTACATGCTAAACAAGAAAATAATTATTGGTTTGTTGATAGTGTTTGTTCACATCACATGACTGGTGATAAAAGTAATTTTGTAAAGCTTGAAAAATATGATGGAGGCTTGGTTATGTTTGGAGATGATACTGGTGCTAAAATTTGTAGGATACGTTTAGTAAGTTTTGATGGTAAGCATAATATGTTAAGGGACTAAGACATAATATTTTGAGTGTTGGTCAGATGTGCAGTAAAGGATATGATCTTGTGTTTAAGGATGAGAGGTGTGAGATCCAGAAAAGATTTGGAACATTGATTGTTGCAGGAAAGAAATCTGAAGGAAATATCTATCAACTTAAAGGTGCTAATGGACGATGTTTTATGACTTAGATTAATGATAGCTGGTTATGGCATAGAAGAATGTGTCACATGAATTTTGATAACTTGGCGAGCATTAGTGTTGTTCAAGCCGTGAGAGATTTACCAAGAATTACAAAGCCTGTTAATGTTATTTGCTAGAATTATCAGTTTGGAAAGCAAGCAAGAAATCATTATAGATCAAAGGAACAATCTATTACTAGACTACTAAATTTAATTCATACATATCTATGTGGTCCTATAAGAGTGAAAATTCTACTTGGTGAAAGGAACTTTATTCTTTTAATTGATGATTATTCTAGATATACATGGGTTACATTTCTTAGAGAGAAATCAGATGCATTAGATAGATTCAAGACATTCAAAGCTATGGATGAAAATGAAATAAACTTGAAGATAAAATTCTTAATATCTGACAAAGGTGGAGAATTCACCTCCCGTGAGTTTAATGTGTTTTGTGAAGTGCATGGAATAAAGAGATAGTTATTTTCTCCAAGAACTCCTTAGTAGAATGGAGTTGTTGAAAGGAAAAACAAAACAGTTCAAGAGGTTGCTAGATCAATGATTATTGAGGCTAGTTTACTAGAATTTTACTGGAAAGAAGCTATTCATACTATTGTTTATGTATTCAATCGACTTCAAGCAAGAGAAAGTAATACAAAGACTCCCTATGAGCTATGATTTGGAAGAATTCCTACTGTTAAGTATTTAAAGGTATTTGGAAGCAAATGTTATATCAGAAGAGATGAAGAAACTTTGGGAAATTTTGATGCAAGAAGTGATGAAGGAATTTTTCTTGGATATTCTATTAAAATCAAGGCATACAAATGTTTCAATAAAAGGATAAGAAAGATTATAGAAAGTGCAAATGTCAAGGTTGATGAGACAGTGAAGAATTCAATTGACATTGATGGATATGAATCTGATGAACCTAATTGTGTAACAATTGAAGAGATTGTAGAAGAACAGGAAAAGGATGAGTAAGAAGAGAAGAATGCACATAATGAAAGAGAAGAAGATGCTCTAGTGATGTCACCTAAGACACCTACATATGTACAAAAGAATCATTCAAAAATTTAGATTATTGGAGATAAGACAAAATATGTAATGACTAGAAGCAGAGCTACTACTGAAGTGAATCTGTGTTTACTTTTTGAGATTGAATCAAAGATTGTAAGTGAAGCATGTAAAGATGAACATTGGATGGAAGACATGAAAGAACTTATGTAGATTGAGAAGAATGAAAATTGGAATTGGTCCCAAGACTGACAAATAAAAGCATTATTGGATCAAAGTGGGTATTCAAAAATAAGTTGAATGAGAATGGAGAAGTTGTTAGAAAAAAAAGCAAGGCTTGTGTGTAAAGGTTACTCACAAGTAGAAGGCATAGATTTTTATGAAATCTTTGATCTGGTAGCAAGAATGGAAGCTTGGTAAGGCTGTTCTTAGATTTCTACCATAGAGACTTTAAGGTCAATCAAATGGATGTCAAGTTATCGTTTTAACGAATGGTGAGTTAGAAGAAGTCTACATGGAACAACCAAAAGGATTTCAGTTATCAGAGCAACCGGATATGGTGTATAGATTGAATAAAGCTTTATATGGATTGAAGCAAGCTCCTAGAGCTTGGTATACGAGGTTGGATAGGTATTTGATTTAACAAGGTTTCAACAAAGGTACGCCGGATAGTAATCTATATTTTAAAATTGAAAATGAAAAAATCTTGATTGTAGTTGTATATGTTGATGAAATTATCTTTAGAGGAAACGAAAATATGTGCAAGATGTTTGCAGAAGAGATGTAGAAAGAATTTGAAATGTCTATGTTTGGGGAGATGAATTTATTTCTTGGTCTACAAATTAATCAAACAAAGAAATGAATCTTTATTTGCCAAATTAAGCATGTGTAGATGCTAAGAAGTTTGGGATGGATGGTTCCAAACCGCATGTACTCATTGTGGAATCGGGTTGCAAATTGGGTAAAGATGATGATTCACCTAAGGTTGGTCAGAAAAGTATAGATTCATGATTGGTGTACTATTATATTCGATCGCTATGAGACCTGATATTATGCATGTTGTCCGTCTTGTGGCTATATTTCAAGAAGATCCTAAGTAAACACATGTTGCTACTTATTAAAAGAATTTTGATATTTGAATGGCACTCCTAATTATGGGTTATGGTATCCTAAAGATACTAATTTTACACTCTAGTGCTTATTCGTATGTAGGTTGGGCCAGATGCGTAGATGAAAAAAGAGCACAAGTGGTGGTGCATCTTTCTGGTTGCGCATTAGTCGATGGCCAAGTAAAAAGAAAGATTCGATCTCTTTGATTATTGAAGTTGAAATATATTGTTGTTTCATCTTGTTGTACACAAGTTCTATGGATAGACATTGAAAGATATCACAATGGTGTATGATGCTCCCTATTTCTATCTTCGATGATAATATAAGTGCAATTAACATTTAGAAGAATCTTGTAATGCACTCGAGGATGGAGCATATATCTATCGATATCATTTTGAAAGAGAAGGTCATGGAGAATGAAGTAAAGCTTGAGTATATTCGGAAGAAGGATTAGATTGCTGATATTTTCACAAAGGCTCTTCCTAAAGATACTTTTGAGTATCTCTGGGAGAAGTTAGGGGTCATTTCCCCTCCTTTCTTTAACTAGATGCATATGGAGATGCATTATTCTAGTGGATCTATGTATCTATCTTTCTTCTAGACTGATGTTTTGGTGGCTACCTCTCAAGGGGAGCAAGCTAGTATCAAGTGTTGTCATTGTGAGTATTATGTCTTTCATGTCAAAGGAGAAATCAATGTAAAATATCTTTTGAATTTTCCATAATGTCAAAGGGGGAGAGGATGCATGTGAAAAAGGAGAGGAAGCATGCAAATAAAAAGAGGAAGAATACAAGAGATTATCTACTAAGGGGGAGAAACAAAAAGAAAAATCTTGAGAAGTGTAATCAGAGATTGTATGGTGTCCTTGATGGTTTTTCACATCATGTGTTGCCATTAATGACAAAGGGGGAGGTTGTTGCAAGAATGGAAAGATTGAAGGTGTTGTCTTTGATGTCAACTGATTAACTGGTTATCAACTGGTTGTTGTTGGTTGTATATGTCGAGGATATTGAGAAAATTGTAAAGAAGATTTGTTGCAAGTGTTTTGTGGGTGCTTCAGGTTTTTCTCTAGAATTGCTCCTATAATTGTATGGTTTAGATTTGTTAATCTTGGTTGTTGGAAGTTGCTATATCTTGACTTTTAGCTATTGATTCATCGTACAATGCAAGTTGTGTTCACCAGTTGTGAACTGTGGTTTTCTGTATTTTTGGTTTGGGTCTAGGAGAAATGTTGTTGGTCGGGATTCCTCTTTGATGAAGTCTTATGGCTTGCGGTTCTAGAGTTGAGTTTCCTTGATCATGTTGAAGATAATTTTTGCATCTGGAAAGTTCGTGCTTAATTGTTCTATGTGTTTTACACTGGTTTGGTTGACCTTGTGTGGAATACTACATTTGAAGCGTGTAGGATCTATTTGGGTCTTGATGAAGCGTGTGTTTGGGTCACCCTCATTCTAATTCCACCCTAGAATGTTTTGGCACTAACCTAATTTGAATTTGAATTTGGATAGCTGACTTTGGATATGTTTCAAAGTTGAAGATGGTATAAATATAGGATGAGTTAGTGGTGAAGGATATACAAGAGCGAAGAAGAGAGATAGGTAAAAAGAAAAAGAGAAAATAGATGCGACATTGATGTTATCTAGTGAGTGTATGTATTGCAAGTGTGGAAAATTAGTGTGAAGCCTTAATGTTGGGTTTCTAGAAGTAGTGAGTTGAAGGTGAAATCTATCATTCATGCATGTTTTTGATTGATTGTGGTGGAATCCTTTGTTGCATTGAGATTGTCTTCTCTCTATAACAAGTCTTCTTTGTCTTCTTTGTATCTTAGTGGCATTGAGCCCTTCGGGTTGTTAGCCATGTTGGAAAGTTTCTTGTTCCGAATAGTGAGTCCTTATTTTGGCACTGAGCCTTGTTTCATAGGAAGTGAGCCTCTTGTAATCAGTTTTGATATTCTCTATAGTGTGAGTTAATCCTCACCATGGTTTTTCCCTTATTGGGTTTTCCACGTAAATCTGGTGTTATTGTGTTTATGTGTTGGATTTAAGTTTTTGCATTAGCATTTGATGATTAATCATTTAAGAATTGTTAAAAATTAGTTTTGGTGAATCAACTAAAAGATTAAATATGTGGCAATTGATTCACCCCCCTCTCAGTTGTCCTAGTCAACATAGTTGTTAGGCTCTAATATAACAAATTAAATTCATTACAAGTTTTATGTATGGGATATAGTGAAGGTGTATAGCTTATGCTTCCAGTATTGAAACAATGGTCCAAGAAATCAATTAAAAGTAGCAAAATAATGTAAGGAGCATTCATTCAATGATATAAGGTGCAGGACAGTAAGAACATCATGGCCAAATGGTCAGTATTTTTTTGTTACACTACCTTGGAATTTAAGTGTTCTTTGTGTCAGTAAGATAATAATGCATAGAATTCTCATAGATAGTTATGTGGCAGTAAGTTAATAATGCAAAAAATAGTCAAAATAGGGAGCAAGGGGAGTCAAGGAAATTAACAAATCTTTACAAATCTAGAAATTTGTGTTAAATAGTTGTGTTAAATCCAACATCTTCAGTCCATGGGCATATGTTAGAGGTGTCATATTTTATTTATAGCGACCTCCATCAAGATTCACTTAGTCTCATTTGGATGGTTCCATCTATAACCCTTGGACATTGACTGTTGCAGTTTGGTTGTCATTGATGTCAAAAGAGTGTTGCAGTCTGGCTATTTGGTTGCTAGACTCTCTAAGAAATGCTTTGCATTTCTTCATTGGTGATGCTTTGCTCCTACAGTTTAGAAGGTAGCTTCATGATGTATCAAGGCATGTGTGATCCAAGTTTTAGATCATTTGAGTTATAGAAATGTGTTTTTGAAAGTGAGATTGAATTGTGTGTTGTCTCTGTGAGGATGTTCCTCGAGGTGAAAAGTTTGGCTCTGCATATCTCCACCATTGCAGATATGGTTATGTAGTTCAAAAGATAAGTTTAGTATGTTGTGAATGTGTTATATCCAAATTTTCATGTCATTAATCCTTCCGCTGAGAAAATTATAAGTGACAGAGTAAAGGATTGTATTGTCCAATGACTGGTTTCAATATTTTTTGGATTAAACCAACTTGTTTTTGCATTGAAGTTATAAAATGAATGTATATGAATGTTCCTAAATATCTTGTGATGTTTATTGGTGCTCTGTAAGGTGTTGTTTGGCTTGTTTAGAACATGTTGTGGTTTGGAATGAATTTTTTGTTGGGTTTTGCTTTTTCTTGGTCAACTAAGTTATTTTGAGGGTTTGTTCCACAAGTTCAAGATTGTGTGGAGTTTAAGGAGTGTTTTGAGGTGTGGTATAGGTCATTTCAACTCATTTGCAAGAAGCAAAATTAATGTCTATCATTCATGTGTACTGCCAATGTTGTGAAGGTCGACATGGTACAAGTTTCATATGTTCTTGCTTATGGCTGACCTAACAACATTTTTTTTAATATTTTAATCTATTAAATTTTTCATCAAGTGGCATTATTGTTGCAAATCATTGCTAAATATCTTGAGCATGGTTATAATTACAAATAGGTTGTCTACCTCCCAATATACGTTTAATCATATCATGAGCCAATGTTTACTCTTGCATATATACATCTTACCTTAAATATTCATCTCTATTAGTCCCCACCCCCTTTATCTAAATCTCTTTATCCATCTTTCTTTCTATCTCTCCTTAACTCTGACCCTATCTCTCTTTATCCATATTTCTTTATATATCTCCTTAACTCTCACCCTATCTCTCTTTATATATTCTCTCTCCCCTTCTATCTTCCTTATTTTTTTCTTTCTTTCTAAATTATTTATATATCTTTATCTCCCTCTCTAACTCTTTGTTTCATTTTATTGTTAATGTGGAGTGATTATGTAAATAAAAATACCTCAAATAGTTGTTCTTCAATATTTTAATCTTTAAGCATTTTTATCATGTTAAAACACCTCAAATAATTAATAACAACAATTTTTTAATTTTTTAATTTTTTAATATTTTAATTTTTTCATCAAGTCTTATTATTGTTTGAAATCATTGTTTAATGTCTTGATCACATTGGTTAAAATGTCAAATAGATTGATCGTCTTCCAATACACATTTAATCATGTCATGAGCCTAAGTTTACTCTTGCATATATACATCTAACCCTCAATATTTATCTCTAGTAGTCCCCCCCCCTTTATCTAAATCTATTTATCCCTCTTTCTTTCTATATCTCCTTTACTCTCTCACCCTATCTCTCTCTCTCTCTATATATATATCTTCTCTATCCCCTTCTATCTTCCTCATCTTTTTCTTTCTTTTATTTGTATATCTTTGTCTCCCTCTCTATCTTTTTTTTTTATATGTAAGAGGTGAGTTTTATAAAGATACTAGAATTTGGCTTGGTTAGCACTAGGTGAGATCACAAAAGAGGGATCTCATCCCCATGGATTTAGAATTACCTCTGATTTATTTAGCATTGGTCATACTAGACCAATCAAATCACTACTTGTTCTTGATGCCACAATCAAAAACCATTTCTATCTAAATCAAAAGGCTACAAATAGCAAACTACATCATCTTCACATCTACACATGTTTGAACATCAACCTAAAACAAAATAGTTTATGAGACAATTCCTGGTGATCATTGCCTACTGAGTGTTGGCACCAGATTTAGTATGAGAACACAATTTACTTCTAATTTCCTCAATTTTGAGGAAAACATTTTCCTTTTTTCTGCTCTCCAAGCCTTTCTATTCCCCCCCATTCTTTTGTTCCTCAAAAACATATTTGGTGTGAGACCAAAGCTACATTTTGTTGTAGGAATCCCCATTTTGACTATTATTCCTCTTCTTTTTCCTTATTGTTTGTCATTTGTTTCCCCCATCCCCATCATTTGAATCCTTTAGGGCATGTGATGGATCTTGAGAGAAAGAGCATGCAACCTCTGTGATATGAGAAACCTTGTCTGTTGTAGTAGATCCTTGAGAAGTAGCATCGTTGCCACCAACATGGGGTAGTTTTTGATCTGCATCTAACTTTGGAGGGGGTTCGACAATCTTTCCCTCCATCTTGTTGCAGGTATCATTTTTTGAAGAATCACAACTTTTGGGGAAGTTCAAAACATAATAACGTTTTGGGGAAGCATCTTTCCACCAAGAAGCCTCCCATTTTGCTTGAGCTTTAGCATTTGGACATTTTGCTGCATTGTGTCCATTTTTGTAACATCTTCTACACCTAAAGGTTAAGCCTTCATAATCCAAGGTTTACAACCAACTGTTACCATTCACATTTAAGAAAATTTTAGCCGAAAGGCCTTTGGATTTGTCTAACTCAACCAAAATCCTAGCAAAGGTTGTATGGATGAAATATCTTGAATTTGCATCTGTGTGAATGAATTTACCAATAGTGTTTCCAATGGCTGCAAAACAAGATTCAAACCAGTAGTGTAGGAGGAGATTTGGGAAGCAAACCTAGATCAACATAATTGAGAATGATTCAGTGGCTAGATCAAAGTTTGGGTGCCACAATTTTAAGAGAAACGTACTCTCTTCCCACAACCATGTATAACTAAGAATGGCATTTTTGTCTTGCTTTCTATAAAAAAACCACTATAAAAAACCCCCTTGCACAAGGATAAATCTCCAAGTTTTTTTCCATTAAAGGAAGCCATGATTTTGAGATCAGTTCATGGGGCTCACAAGAAGACTAGGCCAAAAATAACTGAACCTACCAATTAATCCATTCTTAGAAAAAAATTCTTCATTCTCCCTCAGTTCCTTCAATAACATGGCATCAAAGTCTAGTTTCAGAGGTTTATCAGAGCAATGAGTAGTTCTCCTATTGGATATGTCTGAATGCTTTGATTTCAATGAATCTGCAAGTGAACCAGACCCATATTTGGTGTTTATCAATGGGGTGCCAGTCTAAAGGGAATCCACAGGCCACACATTGTTCCCTTGCACGCTATTCATCGCATCCAAGAAAGGGGTTTTTGAAGTAGATCTAGCCCCAAAAAGGCATCCTTTTGGAGGTCATGGTGGATTGTAGAGATACACCATCCAATTGAATACCCCTTCTAGGCACAATGTAAGTGTTATCACGAGCAAAAAATGACAAGGTTTTAAAAATTTTGCCACCATTCAAAGCTTCATTTGCCCCAAAACCTTCATCCAATCCCTCAACCTTATCCCTCCTACTATCCTTACATGTATGCTCATTCGAGATCACAGACTTAACAAAAAGAGATGGGTTGTACCTTTCACATCATCCAGAAGGGTTGTCTTGTTTGCAAAACCCACTCTAGAAGGAAATTTCACATCTAAAACATTAGGATTTTCACTGTTTGCGGTGTCGACAAAAGCTCCTCTATGGGTAGAATAAGGTGACCATGCCTACTATGACTGTGTTAGGCCATTATCCTTACCTCCACTTACTTCCCTCTTGGCGACAACATCATCCTACAAACCCACAGTTTATCCGCCAAAAACCCTAGCACTTCGCAAATTCGGCAGATTCAACAATGTCATCATCACCCAAAACTATTTCTTTTTATTGTTAATGTGGAGTGATTATGTAAATAAAAATACTTCAAATATTTATTTTTAAATATTTTAACCTTTTTTTCTTAATTATGTTAAAAACACCTCAAATAATTAATAACAACTGGGTAAGTGCACAAAGTTGAGTCCACGAAACATGGAAGTTTTGCCTTAACCAAAAAATTGAAATTGGCATTGAGGAAACGGGACATTTTAATAAACGGGATTGAATCTTCCAAATCACTCAACAAATTGAAATGCATACATATACAATTAAAATATATCTACTAGTTTATTGAATAACTATTTTTATTTAGCTTAGAACTACTAAAGAATTGTTTTATTTATTAAGAATTATTTTATAGTTTTATTTTAAAAAAATAGTTTTACATTCAGCATTTACACCACCATATAATAAATACATTTGTTCTTTTATCTCTACATTGTTTCTTTAATCTCATAAATAAATATATTTAATTTAAAATAAAAATTACTTTATTTTAATTTAATTGTAAATTCAAGATTTTCTAATAATATATTTTAATTATTTGAAGAAGTTAAAATTTTTCACTAAAATGTAACAAAATTATGAATGCATATGATACATATTCATTTCAAAGAATTTGGAATGTATTTATAATTAAGAATATTGAAGAAAATATTTAATTGCAACATTTAATTACATTTGTTCAATTAACATATAAGTCTAACTATACCTTATTCTATATAATCATAATTATAAAGATAAAAATAAAATTGAACATGTTTTCAAATTTGACTAATAAAAAGTAATTTTTTTTATAATATAAAATATCATCTTAAAATTTAATTCACTTAAATTCCAAATGCTAATGCTAGTTCTAATCCTAATTTTATCTCTAAACATAATTATTAAATTAGAATTATAAATAATTATTTATTTAAATTATAATTTCCTTAATAATTATTTAATTAAAAATTAAAAGAATTATTAATTAAGATTAGGATTATAATATAATTGATTCAAACATTTATTGTTATTTTATAATTATTTTAAATTTCAAAATAATATTGTACCAGCATAATTTTATATATGTTTTAATCCTAATTAAATTAAAATTCGAGTTATAATTTTCAATTAAATTAAAATTTGAATTATATAATTTATACATTCTAATTAATTATAACTCAAATTTTAATTTAATTGAAAATTATATAATTATAATTGTAACTTAATCTATATAATCATAAATATAATAATAAACATAATCCTAACTTAATACTCAATTATTATTATTTGAAGTTACTAGTTTTAATAATTAAAATAATTAGTTATAAATTATGAAATGTCATATATAATTCCATAAATGGATTTTAGTGATAAAAATATTTTTCAGCCTAAATTTTTATTGAAAAATAATAATTTCAAAAAATTTTGAAAAGTTAAAAATCTTCCATTTTACTTTAAGAAAATTTGTAATAAAATATATGAAAAATAAATAATGAATTTTGATTTGAAAGTCAAATGTTTAATCACTAGTTAAAAACTACCCCTCTTTTTATATTCAATTTGTTGTAATCCTTTTATCTTATAATATAGTTATGTATACTTAAACTAGAAAAATATATATTCCTTTCATTGGTCACCATAGGCATGTGTTTTATCACATACTAAATTTTCTATAACTCAATTGATTTGCCAAGAATAGAAACTGCCATCCTCATAGAACATAATATATGAATTTATATTTATGCATTTGTTTAGTGATCTTCTCCAAGCCATATCATATGTCGCATAGGCAATACAAAAATTCATTTAATCCTTTCAAAATTTTGGAAAAGAACTAATTTCTTAAGAGGCTCATACCCATCCAAGTCCTTGTAAGCTTGTTTCTTTCCCTCAAATTTTGTTGAGGGACTTTAATATGTATGATATGGACATCTTTCAATCATGACACTCAATGTACAACTTTTTGTGTTTTAATCTAGTTTGTCTTGGAGAATCTTTTGGTTTCTTTGAGATTTACAATCACCTCAATAAACGAGAGTGATGCTATGTTGCATAAGATACATCTACACATACTTCAATAAAAGAGGTTGATGATATGTTGACATAAGATACTCAATGCTTAGAGTAATGAGTTAATATTGATGGGAAAGTTAATGTTATAATTTTAGGGTTTGATCAAATAACTATTTTACAATCTACAAATTTTTGATATTCTACTCTATTTTAGATTTACATTTTAAATCGTATTCTAAATGCCCTATGAAAGTGAATTGTCACATGATCTTGAATATATAGTTGTAAGTGAGTTGACATAAGTTTAATGCTTGGAATTTGCTAGTCTTTAAAAAAATACAAGACTATTTTTACATATACAACTTAAGTTATTCTAATGCATATAAACCAATACATCAATAGTCACTATCAATGCACAATGATAACTTAAATGACAAATTACTTATTTAGTTCACTTAAATACTTTTCTTCATCAACTATGTCCTAGAAATAGTAATTACTATCAATGCACAACAATAGCTTAAGTAATAAATTGCTTATTTTAATTCACCTAAATACCTATTCAAATAAACTATGTCCTAGCCATTCCTTTATCTATCTATATTATCAAACAAAACTAATTTAAGAATATAACTATCAATTGCTATCTTGCCAATTTGATTAGACCACCACTACTCTCATTTTTCCTACAAATCAAAGAACAAACGCTTACGGATACTCAATTTTCCTACAACCAAAGAACAAACAGCATTGTTACCTAAATCTTCCATTAAATCAAGAACAAAATGCCATGCTTGCATTCGACAAGGAACTTCACAACAATGTGGCCTTGTTTTAACATAGAACTATTTTATTTACTACATATTTTAACAAAATGTTTTTTTTTTTTTATTATATTTTACTAAAACTTTTTTATTTACTTTGGAATTAGGGTCTATATGTTTAAAAAATAATGTAGGTTCTAATTAGTTTTTCTTTAAGTTATTCTTCTACAATAGATGCTTCTTCGTCTACTATCACTCTAAATTACACCTCTCCAATTATTAATGAAAAATAAAATAATAATTATTTTAATTGTATATAAAATGACAATAATAATGTGTTTACATTTTCATAATGTAATATATATATATTATATTATTATATTATTTGTCTATATGTATAGTTATAAATATACAATCAAGTTTTATTGTTTAATTTATATTGTCAAAATTAGTGACTTGCATTATTATATATTATGTCAAAAATAAAATAACAATATTTGATGATAACTTTAAATGTTATATATTATGACATATGATAATAACAATAAGAATAATTATGACAGTAATAGATGATAACTTATTGATTTAAAAGCTTTGTTGAGAAGTGCATTGAGTCTCCAAGTAATCTAAAAAACTAAGCATTCTTCCTCCTCACCAAGGCCCATTTTGAGGATTTTATCATTTTCATCTTGCACTCTACCCGCCCAAACCCATCTTCATTGTTTGTATAGAGGAAATTGAACCCCCTATTCAGACCAATATCTACCCGGCCGAGTCTAAGAGTCTCAAAAGAAAAACCTGTTAGAATTGTGAAACAAGCACAAAACCACAAGCCATAGGATCAAACAACAAACAAGTACACCTTCTACGCAAGAGATTTGCAAACAAGAATTGTTATATTCATCAACAAGGAAAAGTTACAGAAGAAGCTTTCAAAAAGATATGAAAGCTGTGGTATTTCCCTTGAATATAATCCGAGTGATATTTACAATAAGGGTTGAATGCTTATAAGAGCAAAGCCCTAAATGAGAAAGGATCAGATCATGACAAGTGTCAACATCACATGAGATGTGACATAATGATCTAATATTAACTCAACTAATAAAGTATTCCTAAATTTAGCTAAAGTGTGTGAGAATAAATTAGACTAATAATTAATTAAAGATTAATTAATTATTAGCTAATGCATGATAACTCTAACACCCCCCCTTAAGATGAACTTAGGGAGTGGCTAAAAAACCTAAAAAGAATGCAAGATGGGTCCGGAAAAACAAGGCCAAGTAAGGCACCCATGTACAAACAGAAGATCTCTATAATGTGGAGAAATAGAGAAAACCTCATGGAAAAAACTCTACTCCAAAAAGAGATGAAAACCAAGTGAAGGATTGAAGAAGCCTCCAAATAAGACAAGGTTGTCCCAAAAAACAAGAACAAAGAGAACACCACAAAAGCATGAAGCTGAAAACACTGTCGAAGAATGACTGCTGAAATGTTGAAAGAATAACCATCGCTGAAAAATCTAATGATCATGATAAAGAAGACAAGAATATGTATGAGTGCCCTCAATGACACTACTCGAATCAGATGGCAAACAAAGGAAAACACCTGAAACTTGAATATATAGATGGCAAAGGAACTGAAAGTCTGAAGAACTGATCAAGTGAAAATGGAAGGTCACCTCCAAAAATAGGAATGCATGAGTGTCCATATGGTAAGTGCTCCATCTCACTAAACTGCATGGGTAACCAGTCGCTGCATCCGCCTAGTACATAGGAACAAATACTATATACATAGCTCACTCCAACACGAAACCAAGGAAGCAATAGCACCAACAGTAGAAACCCCCCCATAATGGTGAAAAGGGAGAGGCGTGACAAGTACATTAAAACTGAATGCCTGAAAGTAGTGTATGAAGAGGAACCAAGAACATCTGAAGGTGCAATCATGAAAGTACAAGCAAATATAAAGGATGTGAAATATGCATGAGAAAGGTATGAAGGCAAACAAAGGAAAACATCAACCCCCATGACATTTTATATCATAGTGCGAGTATAATAAGGCACAAAGTGATGTGCAAGAATCTCAACACTACACATACAAAGCTGAGGCACTTTATTTCAGTGCGTATACAAATGATAAATACATGCAATGTGAGCCCATAAAGTCCAAAAAAGAAAACAACTGAGAAAAATGATTTCTAAAAAAACCAAAACTCAAATCTGGAAACCACTTGCACCACTACGAAGAGCTCGAAAACAACTTTCTGACGATATCTTGTTTGCCCATTTTTGACATCGTATGCAAAAGTTATGCCGAAAATATTGAAGGAAACCCTAGAAAAGAAGATCTGATTTTGACTAGAAATAACAAAGACCTAAAAAAAATCTCCAAAAAATACATGTACCATTGGAAATTACTTTGAATCCTCTTTCCATCAATATATGGTTTGCCCAATTTTGACATCGTGGGCAAAAGTTATGGACTCTGGAAGAAAACAACTCCCAAAACCCCTCCAGTGACTGTCAAAACCCCTATGCCTAAACTAGCCACCAAGAAGAAAAAGGGGAGTGTGGGGATTGTCCAATCTAATGTTGCGGTTGGTCTTTGTGAACTTAAGTATGCCCCTACCAAGACTGACAACATACCTACTACTAAGAAGAAAGTGAAGGATGAGTGGAAGGGTTTGATGGAGCCATCAGCCATGGACAACAAAGGAAAGAATTTGGTGGGAAGGGATTCCAAGGGGGATACTATGGTCATTGGTACGATGGAGACAGGTTGAAAATACCAATATTAGAAGATCTGGTGGGTTGGCAAAAAATAACAAGAAAGCGTAAATTAGTGAAATTTATTCTAATGAGGAGCGGTCTGACAGCAAAGGCAATAGGAATGTGGAGGAGTCTAAGGAAGAGGAGGAGTTTGTTGAAGAGCCTGACAACCTTTCCAACTTCAACAAAATGCTTAATGAGAACTCAACTTCCCAATTCTCTGACCCTCAAGATGTGGAGTGCATTGATATTGTGAAGACTGTGGATAAAGGGGAGGATCTTTGTGTGCTATAGGAGCGGATGGGGAAGATGGAGAAGTTCAGTGGCTTGACTCGGTTCACTGTCAAGTTGGTCCACTGTGTTACTAGCACCCTCTTTGCTATGATGAAGGACAAGATGGATAAGAAGATTGTTGAAAAAGGCCCCGAATGAGTCAGGGATGATGTTGTCAATCTCCTTTCTTAAAATTGGGAGAATCCCAACTAGTTTATTGTTGTTGTGTGGTGTTACTGTCGATTGTTAGTCTGTTGTGTCTGTGTTTTTTTGGCTAGTTGTTTTTGTTTTTTGGACTTGATCTTTTCTAGCCCTTGTGGCTCGATGTGTAAAGGGTACAACACCCTATAAATGTTGCTTATCTTATAAAAAACAATAAGAAGAATTCTAATATTATATATTAAATAACAAATTAGATTACATTATTGAATAATATACTTTAATAGTTCTACAAATTTATTAGATTTTAAGGATGTTAGAAGTCCACATCATCATCATAAATTAAGTGGGATTGTATTACACTTCAAAATATAAAAATAATATAATTTTCCTTTGAATTGGTGAGAAATGTTTGAATATCAAATAATTCGAGTAGAAAGTAATAAATCATAAACATGTTAAAAATTTTAAACAAAAATAAAATTGAGATTCACTTTTAAAATGAACATAATAAACTTTATTAGACCCATCAAAATAATATGACAATTTGTTTTTGAAATATTTACATGTTAATTATTTTGATTTAAATTTTTATAAATTATATTATGGGCATTTATATGTAAATATTATTGTATAATAACAAGTTACAAAGAAATTTATTTCATCTTTTAATTTCTTTAAAATTTTAGAGTTTAAGTTTATGAGGGTGTCTATCTACAACTTTGATTATGTAGCTGACATAAATAAATTTGAAAGCAAAGTATTACATAACCATGTCATGGTGGGGCCTAGTTGCAACTCTTGTCAAGATTTAAACGTTTTCTTATATATAGTTTTTAAATTTATTTATATCTTATTTATGCTTTCTAATCTATTATTGTGGACATATTGAATACATTATAACATAGAATAATCTCCAATTCACTATGTTGACTCTTAGACATGTTTTGGGATTCAATAGCATCAAGAGAGTGTGAATAGCACAACAAACAGATAGTGGCACTTCTGTTGAAGTTTTACAACAAATATGAAATTGTATATGCATATAACTTAGAATGGCCAAAGAATAAATTAACTAAGCTTTCCTTTGGTCCATTGAAGACAACAATTTAACAATAAATTGTGGTATGAGATGGTTGTGTTGAAGAAGTGCAAGATATAGAAAAATAAAACCTAGAACATTGTAGGGGGTTTATCTTACCTCATATTTGTCACATTGTTCTCCTTATGGTATCTTGGTCTTATGAATGTTGAGATATAGAGGCCCTTACAATAATGGTAATTCCCTTACCAAGGATTTCATTATTATAACTTCTATGTTTGATTGGCATATATGTTTTGTATGCCATAGTACATGGTTTCTTGAATGTGTATTGCATACATGTTGCAAATAGTCTAGAGCATTGTTCTTTTAGATATACCTTGGTGGTTTAGTGTATTCACTCTTGTGTGTTTCCAGGGCATGTTTAGGGTATAAAAGAACTTGAACTAGGATGTGTGCAAGTATTAAGAACTTTGTTCAAAGTTTGTAATTGTCTCCTAGTACAACCCCTATAGCCTTTGAATATGTTTGCAAGGTTTTAAAATGTGAAATAACAACTTCCTACACATGAATTAAAATTATATATAATATAGTTTTGAATTATTCCCATGGCTTTATACTCTACTTATTGAAGATAAGACCCTCATCTCCCATATATTAATTATGCTTTCTTTTATATTGATTGTTCTTTTTACACTTGTAATTATATGATTGAGATATGTATGATTACATGTTTTTCTTATGTCTCAGATGACATATAAGATTCCTAGTTGAATAAATGGGAAAAGCTTCAAGCTTTCTCACCATGTACCTCCCAATCTAATTATGCCCGACTTCTATAAAAGGTCCTTAAGCTAATAAGGATCATTGTCATGTTCTTGATAGGTAAAGTTTTAGAGCCACCAAATGAGCTTCCTCTAATTTAAAATTATAAATAATCTTCAAGCGGCATTTATTATATTGGTTTTACTACTATATAAACTAGCACTTGCACCGGAGGGGGTGCAAGGGTTACGCCGATAGAAAAATATAGAGAAGTAAGAAGGGGAGAGACATGCAAATTATCATTAGCAAAGGTAACAATGTTTGACATTAGAAGATAGTAGTAGGTAAATATACAATGTGATTATACAATGTTTGAATCTCAGTAATAGATTGAGAACACGAATCATTACATTTTTTTTTGGAATAGATGGATATATTGCATGATGTTTGCTTCAATAGTGTTGTTGTTGTAGGAGTGTACATGGAATGTAGTGTTGGGTGCATGGAATAAACGGATTGGTCAATGGAAATGCAAGGTATGGAAAGGATGGCTGGGGGTGTTATTTGGAGTGCGTGTGGGTATCTGGAGAATACTTGTATAATGGTGGTGCAGTGAATGATTATGATCCATATCAAGAAATTTACCATAAGCAGGTGTAAGGTGTAGATCGAATGTCAATCAAGATTAGGAGGATTCAGAATGTGGGGGGTGATGGGTAAACATGGATTTGGTAGGTGGTACATGGATGAATTGATTTAATTTGGATAAGGTGGATGGAGTGTTGGATCTATTGTGGATGGAGTAAGATGCGTGTACCTCTTTTGCCACATGTAGCTGTTGTTTTTTTTTTTGCAATCTCATTGAGATGTAGACATCTCGATTAGGGAGCCATAAGAGTCCTTATGATAAAGTGTTGTTGTCAACGCATGGTTATTCTGAGATTTGGATATCATGGATGTCCCAACTTATGATGGTGTACATTAACGGTTGATGGTTTGGATTTTCTTTTTCCAAACTTGGGAGGCAAGCAATGGTAGGTGGATTTGGTGATTTGTTTGGGCCAAAATGTGTGCATATGTCTTTTTTGGTTGCTATTGAAGCTTTTTTGTGCACCATTGGACTTTCTTTTACTAAAGCTTTCTTGTGCACTATTGGACTTTATTTGATGGAAGAGCTTCCCTTCTTGATTTTTTCCCCATAGTTTCTTTTACTGATGGAGATTGGTAGGGATGTTTTTGTGTTGTATTTTATGGTATCCATCTGCATATTATTTGTCGAATTTTTTGAATTTATTTGTCCCTTTTTTTTTTTTGGGTGGATGGGATGATGTGTGAATCATGGTTGAAGGTATGAAGTGTGGTAGCATTGATAGCAGCTTTATCATAAGGACTCTACAGTCTCCCAAATGTTGACTCTTTTTTTTTTTTGGAATAGCTACATGTACATTTAGGAGTGAGCATCTCATGGGTGGATGGAACAGTAGGTGGTATATGTATATGGTTTATTGGATGTTTGGATTCTTGATGTTGATTTTGCGTGGTATTGCTTGAAATATGCTTTGGTTCATGTTCTTGATATGGATCAAATTGGTAGTATGGATTGTATGCAAAGGGGTTTGGTGTATTTTCATGGAGGGATGGGAAGTGGCTCAATATTGTATTGAATGTGATACAGTCTTTGTATTTCTTAAAAATGACCAATACTTTAGGAGGATTCGCCAGCTTGGAGCAACCAGTTGTAGGAGTATACAAAGCTGGAACATCCACTTGCATGTGATTGCAAATGTGCTAGCTTGCAGCAACCATTTGTAGGAGTATACGAAGCTAGAACATCCACCTGCATGTGATTGCAAATGCTTGGTAAGTATAGAAATAATAGTTTCTATGTATATCAATATGGTAAGGTGAAGATAAAAGAAAAACAAATATAGCTTTCTTGAGGGACCGGGGTGTTAATGTATGTGTACCTGTACTCATCATAAAGAGAGAAGACGTAGTCGAAGCTCTTCTTTTTTCCTGATAATTGTGAAGGGATTATTCTTCATTCTTGAGTATCGATCAAAGGTAAATGGTGGGTCGATCCTAAGTCCGTGTATTGATTTAACTCTAGATATAGCTGTAAAAGTTAATCCTTGTCTTTCTTTTTTGCCTATATCGATTGTTGCTCTTTCGATTGTCATTCCTTGGGATTTATGTATTGTAATCGCCCATGCACTGCAAAGTGGTAATTGCCTCTGAGCACCTAGTGATATGGGTGATATAGGAATAGTTTTTGGGGCATGGATGCTCCAAGGTGGGCCATTGTAAGTATCAAATTTTACTACCACATATAATGGTAAATCTGGTGGTTTGGAGCTTTCCATGTATACAATATCTACAACTTGTCCAAGAGAACCATTTACAAGGCCTGCTTGAGTCCATAGGTTTGTAGTTAGCATGATGCGTTGGCCTTTACAGAGTAGGAGTTCATGGGGAAGCTTGTCAGCATCATTGTCGATCTTTGATGGTAGGGTTGTTTTTATTGCAATACTAAGTGCAATAGGAATATTTAATAGCTGTATCATTTTTTTGTTGTGTGTTCCAACCAAGTCATTGGTTGGGAATAGGTGCATTGCTAGGTCGAAAGACTTGTTTTCTTTGTGTGATAACTCTTTGTTTGTGCGACGCATTAGTAGCTCCCAATCTTGTTCAGTCAGTTCTGCATTACAGATGTTTTGTAGAGTTCTTCGAAAGTCAATTTGAGCTTGTGTGTCTCCATGTTGTCGAAATATTTTTTCTAGTGTGATAACAATAGTGAATTGTTCCCAAAGGGCTTTCACATCTGTGTGGGCGACATATATAGGTTTGTCCATTACAGGAGGTAGCTGTGCAAAGTCACCTACAAGAATGATAGATCTTCCACCAAAGCATAAGTGTTGTTGGTGGGGGAAAGCCTCGCGTAGCCTAGTATCGATTTTTAAGAATAATTTTGGGCCTAGAAAGCTTAGCTCATCAACTAGGAGGTATTTTATGTGTCTCATGCTATGTTGGAACATTGCAAGCGACTGACCCTTCAATGGATGCATTTCTTTGATTGGAATCTTCAAGGCAGAATGTATAGTTGAAGCATGTATGTTGAATGTTGCGATTCCTGTAGGAGCAACAACAAGGAGAGGGCTGTGTTGTTGTGGCACTAAATTGGAAAGGGAGTGTTTAATGCAATGAATAAGATAGGATTTTCCTGTTCCTGCTGTGCCTTGTATGATCATGTACAATGGTTTTTCTGTTTCATAAGAATTGTAGTGGTCCATAACAAGTGTCAAAGCAAGTTGTTGTTTGGGAGAGAGTGGATATGGGAGGTTGCTAAACTCAAAGGGTGTTGGGCTATCATGTTGGTCCACCTTGTTTGTGCATATGAAATGCTCTGCAGTTTCATGTAACGGTTGAGGTATTGTATAGGCATTCCAATTGTGGCAAGTGTCAAAGTCACGTCTTCCAAGCATATCAAGGGAATTAAAATTCCTGCTAGTACCAAGACCCAATTGCGATAAGAACTCCCATTCATTCAATTGAATTGTATTGCCTATATTGTTTTGATCTTCTAGATCCTCTTCCTCTTCCTCTTCCTCTTCTTGACTTACTTGTTCATCAACTATACGATCAACATGCCACACACAGTATTTGCATAAATTCATCTCCTTCCAATTTGCAACAATTTTCTCTTTCTCGATACCAATGTCTGCTTCAATGTTGCGAAAGTGCTTGTAAATAAGTAGTTCACTCCAACAAAATGTTTCGAAATGTTCTGAATCCTCCTTTGGAATAGCAGTAAATCGAGGGAAGACACTAATAATTTCCTTATGTTTCCTTTCTTTCCACTTGTACTCTTTGTGACTTGATGAGAATGAGAATGTTCGTGCAGATTCAAGTAGTGTTACTTTATCCATTTTAAGAGGACGTTGTGTATATTTATGGATGTAGGTCAGCTCCAATGCATTTTCGTTTCGGTTTGTTTGGATTTGGTTGAAAACTTTTCTACCAACATTAAGCACCATAAAATCACGATTACAAACAACAAGGGGCAACTTTTGTAACATATGGCACGTTTCTTGTGCACCTATATCACGATCAGCAATAATTTCAGACATGAATTTTCTGTATGCTGCAAGTGCCTTGTCTTGGGGTGCTTGCTTTTGACATATGCGTGTCAACATATCAAGGCAGCTCTTAGATTTTCTTTCTGCCTTCGCGGCATATTTTGCAATGTACTTTAGAACTAGTGTTTTTGAAAGCATGGGCTGACAATCCATATTGGCCCTCCATATGGAAAGCATTGCTGGACTATGTATATTCAATCTATCATCATTACGTGCAGGGCAATAGTTTTTTTCCCAGCTTCGTCACTGCACAATGAAGAGTTGGTACATTCAGGCTAGGGTGCACTATAGCGACACTCCATGTTGTTCCCTTTCTTGCGAAGGCAGGTTGATTCAGAACACTTGGTATGTCTTTGGACATGGTTAAGTAACTCTTCATAGTCAGTAAGTGTGTTTGTATCAAATATTTTGGGTGTTGTTAGTAAGCATGGATCGTCTTGTGAAGATCGATGGAATGTGTTGCTTCTATCTCCCAGATTTTGAGGATTCCAAGCACTGACATATCTATCAAAGAATGATTTTGCTATGTCTACATCTGTATGATTGCTCCAGTTAAGAGTGTCCATGTTTGGTGCACCCTCAATCCAAAGGAAGCCATGTACATGTGCAGACCCTTGATGTTGCCACTCATATCTATACCAATAGTTTGTTGCGCAATATAGTTTCTCTAAGACTTCTTCACGAAACGCTGTGAATCTTTGATGCAAGTATAAGGATGTGGTATGTGGGTTCATAACAATGTTATCTATGCGATCTTTATTGTTTAGTGATGTTTGGGTTGCCCCCTTTGTAAATAGTTGATGTAAATCAGGCCATTTGGTGTCTGCAGCACTTAAGGTGAAGAATAGTGTTGGGGAGCCTATTT
>VDFB02033950.1:0-36832 GCA_007258455.2 Sequoia sempervirens | reverse complement strand
ACAATAGGATATACAACAATAAGAATAAAAATGATTAAGTACATATATGCATTAAAATTCCCCTTTTTCTGTACATTTAAAAAAACACATATAACTATATATATATATCCATATATACACATGTATGTATCTATTTATATATACACTGCTATATCTAAATAGATGTGAATACTATATTTATTCTCGACTATGTAGTCATTGACATGCCAAGCAAGGACCTCCATAAAAATGGGCATAATGTCAAAGGTGCATAGGGTAAGAAGGAACAATAAGCAAAGGGAAAAATTTCTATAAGTCAGCAACATGTTTTAAACATTGCAACTTATTAAAATATATATGCAAGAAGGGGCTCTTGGTCACCTTGGAACACAAAAGCAGAATGGTAAATGGTTGCTCGTGGTGCTAGAAAATGGCAATCAAGATGGTGGGAGCAAGTAAATGCAATATTCAATATTTTGTAGCCTCAAAAAATTACATTGTTGTTGGCTTGAACTATAGTTTTGTGCACTATTTTTGGTTTTTTTTCAATGTATTTAGTTTTGATAGGCACATTGCACTGGTAAAGTGCAAACAATTTTACAGATTTGTTATGAACATGTTACACATACTATGCCATTAAATGCTTTGTTATTTTAACATCTCAATGCTATATCATTGAATGCTATGGTTGTATTGTAGCGATTTTCTCACAAGCCAAATAATACTTATATATGCTATTTTTAACTCTTTTAAAATAAAAGTCTACATAAATATGAATAAAGATAGCATACTCATCTGTTTAGATATACATGTGTATATATAAATTGTTGTTGCATTGTCAAATGAGCCACAATGGTCTTGGTCTATATATATGAATGTATATATCTGCCTATATGTATAATTTTTAAATATGAAATGGGGAATTCAATACATACATATATATATATTTGCGTATATGTATCTGTCTATGTTTCAAGGAATTCAATACAATTTCCCTTTTTGTCAATAATATTTAGTAGCAAATAAGTTTTATTCTAACATCTCTTATACAATTTATCTATTTGTATTCAATATTTATTATCAAAGAACGTAGCTCGAATCTTGTATCAATATGTTTCATGATAGATTTTTTTTTCTAATCTGTTTGAAGCTCCTTGAAACAAACTGGGCCTGGGGTTGTTTATGACAGTGGTGGAGCTTTCTAATTACTAGTGTTGGTGGTGGTGGAGTTGGTTGCCTCAATACGTGGAAGAAGAATGATAAGTGTTTGCCTATGTGAGGGTTAATGCATCCTGGTGTTGTTGCATGATGGCATAGGAGGAAGTAAATGCAATATTCAATTTTTCAATGTGACAAAGTATTAAAACATACATGGGAAGAGGTTGGAAAATAACAATGGATAACATTAATTTTCACATATAGTTCACATTCCATACCATTCTCTTTCAATGGATTTTAAGTTAAATTTATCAAAAGAATACCAAGCAATAAGCTGTACAAAATGCTTATAGCACCAAAGATGCACAAAGATAACAAGGAACAATAACTAGAGGCCAAAAAACATACACAAGCCAAAAAAATTTGAAAGTAGTCCAAAGGTACGTGCCAATGCCGTGTTTGTAGTTTATACCAATCTACAAAATTTTAGAATTTTGAAAGTTAAAAACAATTCTTGTCACAAGGACAATAGAATAAGAAACTCCTAAAGTGTCATGCCAAGCAAAAAAATACATGAGGGTCACACAATCCTTAATTAAATGCACAAAAACATTTACCTAGCTTAAGATATGAAGAATACAAAAGCTAAACTATGGAAATGAACAACTTGTTAGAGGGAGCTTCAAATAGATGAGGGAAAGAGAATATCATGAAACATATTGATACAAGACAAGCAATATTTGTAACAGTTGGCTTGTCAATTCAAAATTCAAGCTACATTATTTGGCACTAAATATTATAGACAAATAGGGAAACTGTAAAAGAGCTATTAGAAAGAAACTTAATAATCACAGGAAAATGACAGATGATCGGAAACCCACATTAAATAGAACTTAAAAACATGGAGAATAGAAGAGGTGAACTACAATAATGAATAGTCTGTTATGGGGAAGTGGGAAAAATAATATCATGAAAAATATTGATACAAGACAAGCAATCTATGAAATAGTTGGCTTGTCAATTCAAGGTTCGAGCTACATTAAATTTGGTATTAAATATTATAGACAAATAAAAAAATTGTAAAAGAGTTGTTAGAAAAACACTTAGGAACTTTAAAATATGGAGAATAAAAGAGGCAAACTATGATAATGAATAGTTTGTTATGGGATACTAAGAAAAATGAACACTTTGAAAAAAATTGAAACAAGCAATCTATGTAACAGTTGGTTTGTCAATTGAAGATTCAAGTTACATTATTTAGTACTAAATATTATAGACAAATAGGGAAATTGTAAAAGAGCTATTAGGAAAACACTTAAGAATTAGAAGAAAATGAAAGATGATTGGAAACCCACATTAAATACAACTTTAAAATATGGAGAATAGAAGAGGGAAACTATGATAATGAATAGTTTGCTTTGCGAAACTGAAAAAAAGAATATCATAAAACATATTGATACAACACAAGCAATCTATGTAACAGTTGGCTTGCCAATTCAATATTCAAGCTACATTATTTGACACTAAATATTATAGAAAAAATAGAGAAATTGTAAAAGAAATATTTGAAAAACACTTAAGAATCACAGGTAAATGATAGATGATCAAAAACCCACATTAAACATATTGATACAAGACAAGCAGTCTATGTAAGAGTTGGCTTGTCAATTCAAAATTCAAGCTACGTTCTTTGGAAGTAAACCCACATTAAATAGAACTCGTAAAGCCAATGGGTAGCAATAATATGTGCAAAATGGGTATAACACAATAGACTTAATTGAAAATTCGAGCTACATTACTTGGCACTAAATATTATAGATAAATAGAGAAATTGTAAAAGAGTTATTAGAATAATACTTAACAACCACTAAACTAATTTTATCTTGAATATCTTTATGCTTTCATACAAACCCTCTGCATATATATATATGCAATTACTCCTATCTTAATCTGCAATTGCTCCGATGTTAATGGGTATAACGCCAAAGATGCATAGAGATAACTACAAACAATAAATAAAGGGAAAAAAAATACTAACCCTAACCATATTTTTTGATGAAAGAGAGAAGATTTAACTACAATTTCTCCATCCATATAGAGCCATAATCTCTTTGAAGTCTCCAAAATGGGTATAACGCCAAAGATACAAACATATAACAAGGAACAATAAGCAGAGAGCGAAAGAAACATGAACAATAAATTAATCATTTATGCAGTAAACTCAAATTAAATAGAACTAGTAAAGCCAATGGGTAGCAATAATTTGTGCAGAATGGGTATAACACCATAGACTTAATTGAAAATTCGAGCTACAATACTTGGCACTAAATATTATAGACAAATAGAGAAATTGTAAAAGAGTTATTAGAATCACACTTAACAACCACTAAAATAATTTTATCTTGAATATCCTTATGCTTTCATACTAACCCTCTGCATATATATTGAAACATAGATTTTAGGACCCGAAATGCTTGCTCTCTTCCTAAGTTTTTCACCTAGAAAGAGAGAGATTTAGATCCTAAAATGCTAGATGTTCATTCAAATAAGAACAAGTGTGATGTGATATGATGTAAAATAACTAAACTAAATGTAATTGACTGATTAAGATATTCTAAAATGCATGCAAAACTAAGATTTATGCCTTGTTTGAAAACATAGTGTGATATGCAGAAACTATGAAATATGAAGAGATAGAAAGAAATATGCAAAACAGAAAGTACAGGGTCAAATATGAGTGCACTTGGATGATGTGTGAGATTTTTGGAATGTTGATCAATTTTTTTGATTTTTCACAGTGGGACTCATTTGCCAAGGGTGGCGAATCAGTCCTCCAACTGGTGAAAAAGTGTCTGGAACTGATTTCTGACAACTGGGAGTTGATTTTTGAAAAAATGCAGATTTCCAGATTTCAAGTGGGACTCATTCGCCAAGGGTGGTGAATCAGTCCTCCCCAAGATTTTTGAAAAGTCAAAGGTCAACACTGCTACTCCAGATCTGGAAATGATTGAATATTAGGTTGTCGGGGTCAATTTTGCAGAAAATGGGCTGAAAGTCACTCAAATTGCTTGAATAGATGATGAATTGATTTGAAGAGCCTAGTTGACTTGAATTCCACTTTTCAACACCTTTAAACCTGTCAAATCTATAAAACAAAGGCTGCAAAGATACATACAAAGGGGAAAAATGTTGGGGGATTAGTGAATAGGGGTTTGCCTTGGTCAAACCCCGCTTTAGTAATTAAACCCAATTGAAATGAATGACATGCAAGAGGAATGATAAATGAATAACATGGAAGTATTGCAAACTTACCACATCCTTGAATATGCAAATCTGAAGTGAAGTCAATGGCTGCTCCAAAGTGCTTGAAAGTGTTTGAATTGAAGATGCAAAATGCTTGAGTGCTTGAATATGGAAATTACTTGAATTAGGAGATAGGAGATCTAAAATGAGGTGAAAAATGCCTATTTATACAAATCTTGTGCCTTAGTATCTGTTCATACCTCATCACAGGCCGACATGAAGTGAATTTTTAGTAAAATCTCGAAAGAAATTTGAAATATTTTAAATTTGGGGCCAAGGGGGACTCATTTGCCACCCTTGGCGAATGAGTCCCACCTGGGACCCAAAACCAAGTGTCAGAAATATAGTTGTGTTTAATGTTGTTTGTTGGGATAAGACCCAAAAATACACTTACTATAAGCATACGAGGGCATAAAAAGACAAAATAAGGCATGAGGAGGGTGTAAATAGGGAAAATACGCCTAGAAAAGTTTGAAATCTAGCTACAAGACTTTCCAACACTTCAAAATAGGACCTGTTGATGAGTTAAAAGGTGGATTTTAGGTGAAATGCATTAAATAGAGTCTAGAGGAGTGTAGAAATGTCTTACCACACTTCACAACACTTTCACAAGATGTCGTTCTTTGAGTTTTAACACCAAAATAAGCATGTTCAAGCCAAGATACATCATAAAATTAAAGCAACTTAGCTCCAACACTATGAAACAAGGCCTGAAAGACTATGAAAATGGGAAAGGTCCATTTTTCTACGGTATATATATATGCAATTACTCCTATGTTAATCTGCAATTGCTCCTATGTTAATGGGTATAACACCAAAGATGCATAGAGATAACTACAAACAATAAATGAAGGGCGAAAAAATTACTAACCCTAACCATATTTTTTTGACGAAAGAAAGAAGACTTAATTGCAATTTCTCCATCCATACAGAGCCATAATCTCTTTGAAGTCTCCAAAATGGGTATAACACCAAAGATAAAAACATATAACAAGGAACAATAAGCAGAGAGTGAAAGAGATGAACAATAAATTAATCATTTATGTAAAATACCCATGTGTAAAACAACTTATAGATTCTAGAGCACAACAGTTTTAAAACCCTCCAATCTGCTATAAAACAGAGCCAAAGGCAACAATTTTTACAATAGTTTGCTATCAAACCAACACCACAATGCCTCTTTCGACAATGCAACTTCATCAATATATTTTCTTGCACATTTCAGAGCACATCAGTGTTAAACCCTCCAACCTACTATCAAACAAAGACGAAGGGGACAATTTTTTCAATACTTTGATATCAAACCAACACCACAGTGGCTTGTTCAACAATGCAACCAAAAATAATATACTTTCCCACATTGCAACATTGAATGTTGCATTTACTTCCTCTCGCGCCATCGTACAACAACGCCAGGATGCATTAACCCTCACGCGAGCAAACACTTACGATTCTGCTTCCGCGTATCAAGGCAACCAACTCCACCACCGCCAACCCACACAATTAGCAAACTCCATGTTGTCATAAACAACCCCGGGAAACTTGCCGCCACCTGTCGGTGATTATTTATTTCCGGTGCCAAGAAATTCTATTCACGACTGGGCTGATGAAATTCCCTACAGAAATTTCAAATAAATAACCTATCGACTAAAAAACTAATCCCTAATTCCTTATTATTTTGAAAAACATACTTATAAATTATTTATTATCTTAACTCATAATTCGAATTAATTTCTAGACATTATAAAGGATTTATTTATTTCCTTCCAAAGACTAATGACATTATAACTATTTTTACACTTTTGGCATTCATATATAAAGTATATTGAAAATGTCATTTACTAATTTAGTGCAATTATATAAATAAGCATGGTTTTGGAATTTTGTGTGTATAATTGTGGAATGAGGAGATTTTAGTCCATATGATAATTAAGTGAAAGGAGCGCAGAAGAGAACAAAGAGGAAAGTAAGCATAAATTTGATTGAAAAGGAATGAGCATCTTGGACTGAAACCTGGCCCACATGATAAGCTATGCCGGAGAAAAGGAAGCATTTTGATGGCTATATTCTTTGACCCATTTTCTTCATGCAGTTGAAAAAAAATAAAAATAAAAATATCAAATCATAATGAAAGAGCATCTAAGCATATGGCAAGAAATATACTTAATGCACTTAAACTATTCTAACGTAGGCCAAAATCACAAATCTTTTTAAATTGAAAATAGCATATTTATTTAGAAATAAGAAACATAATACGTCCAGTTTATGTGTAGAGAAAATAAACTCCCATCTCTCTACAAATATCTCGCTCTAATAAATGATTGTAAAGGAAATAAAATATTTTATATGAATAATATAAGTTCATTAAATAAATCTATTTAATTAAATATAAATTAATTTAGATTGATAATAATTAGAATATATAAATTAAATGATAGTTTGAAGTATATTTAGTTTTAAAATTGATGATGAAAGACAAATGTTGATGGTATTTTAAATTGTTTTGTTATTGTTATAAAATTATTTGTACTAGTATTATGATTGTCTTAGAATTTGAATTGATAAAAAAATTGTAGATCAACCTCAAGTCTTAAGGGTTTGATCTAAACTACTACAAACTTAATCTACCACATTTTTTTTTTATCAATGTTGCTCCAATTACGTTCCCACTTACATCACAATCAACCTAAATTACCTTGTTAAAATTTGACAATGACTTTTCTCCCAAGTAATTCAATTTTTATCCACACAAGAGGTCCACTTGAACTCCTTATCTCCCCTCATTGTGGTGCATAAAAAAAAACTATTTTTTTTAATGAATTTTCTATATAGAAAGTTGCCAAACCATGAAAAGATATTACCTCTCCAATGTTTGTTAGTGTAGGCCATTCCATAATTGCTCTTAACTTCTCCAAATTTATCTTTAATTCTTTGATATCCATTAGTTCTATTATTTTGGTGAGAATTTATATCATCTCTATTACATTGCAATAATATTTTTTGCCTCCCCTTCTTCACAATATGGTATTTTACTCTTTAAAATGAGATGGATGCCTCCTACGCCTCCCATTCTTCCTTCCCAACATCGATTTTGAATGAATGCTCCTTCTTCCCTTCCCGCTTGGTTGTGGTGAACCTATTGGTCATCTCCTCGTTAGGATGTGAGTTAGTGGTCGAACTTACCGTTGATGCTCTGTCATCTAGCTTGGAGGTTGTGGGTTCCCCTAAGCCTCCTATTGTGGGGACTTTTTTGGGTTCTCTTGCAACAAATGGCTCTATTCTGGCTTCATTTGTTGATGTTGTGCAAACCAATAAGTTTGGGGAAGGATCTATGTATCCTCTACGATTTGCTAGTGATGCTCCTATTTTTTCTCTTAGTAAGGAATTCTTTGACCACAAATATTTCTACTCCAACATGACCCTAATATGTAGGTTTTGTCGTTTGTGGCCTTCCCTCCTAGATGTGCATCTCTAGATCTCCAAATATTGGTCTCCTTTAGTGAAAGGTATGACAGAGATTTATCCTTCTACTAGAGGTTTTTTGTTGTTGGTTTTTGTTCTTTTAAAGATAGACATGCAGTTTTAGATAATGGTTTGTGGGAATGAGAATCTCATCCCCTGTCCATGAGGCCTTGGGTTCATTGCTTTAACCCTTTGAAGGAACCCATTGATGTTATGCCTATTTGGGTTTTTTTTTGTATCTTCCCTTATAGTTCTAGTGTCCCTTTGCTTATGAGGGCATTCATAATGTTCTAGGTAGGTTCTTGAAAGTGGATAATGCTTCCAAGAATTTTACTCATTCCTCATTCGCTCGAATTTTGGTGGAGGTTGATTTGTCTCAGGATTTACGTGGTGAGGTAGTGCTTCAGGTTAATGGTTGGTCTTGGTCTCAACTAGTGGATTATGAAGGTATCCCTTTTTGCTACAGACATTATTTTGTTGCTGGACACTTGGCTCATGACTGTCCTCATGGCTCTCATCTGGTTTCTTCCTCCACTTGGTTTAATAGTGTACCCTAATGTGGAATATTATTTTGATTGTGAGGATTGCAGGCCTCCTTCTCCTTCTGCATAGAGGGATAATCTTGTTGTTGATGGTTTTACTTCTCTTGTGGCTTCTATTGCACTGATTCTAGACAAGGCTACCCCTACTGTTGTGTGTCCTGCCTCCCCTAAGGCCCCTGCTTCCCCCTTTCTGGAACAAGCTATCTTATCTATGATTCTTGCTACTTCGGGCTTGGTTATGGAAGCTTCACCCAAAGTAACTATTGTTCCAATTGTTAGTTACTATGAAGGGGATTCTTCCCCTTTTGGTCTAAATATTTTAAATCTAGTTTCTTATTCTTCTTGGCAAGTTGTGCAATGTAAGAAGAAATGTACTTCTAAGAAGGTCTATATTTTGATTAACATGCCCTTGGAGGAAAAGTCACTGGGTTCTAGCTCTATAGCTTGAGTTATTTCTTTCTAGTTTTTTTGTTTATGTTTAGTCTTTTGCTAGTGGCTTTGTTCTTGCTACTGGTCTGTTTGCTATTGCTATTCTTGTCCTACTATTTTTTTGATTGGTTGTTGTGTTTTCCCAATCTTTTTTTTGGATTTTTAGCTCTGTTGTTTTCCTTGTACGTTGGGACCAGGGCCCTTCCCTACTTATCTAATAAAACATGAAAATAGTGAATGAATAAATAAGAAAGCATGATCAAAACATATGAAAATAAGGAAAATGTAAAATTATAATGATAAAAAATATAAGCAAGGAGTAATAAGAATAACAAAACACATGTTTGAAGCCACTTTTATCAACATGCACCACTAGTGGTGTCTTTGAACCATCCACATGCTAACTAGGAATATGAAAACTTAAAGATAATAAAGGAAATAAAAGTAGAAATTATATAGCAATGACTGAAATGATAATTGAGTATATGGAAGAAACAAAGTCCTCTCTTATCATGCATGTCTATAATATACTCAAAACATGTTTCATTGTCAAAACCAATACCACCTAGGGTTTATTAATGTTATTATGAGATATACCTACATGAACATGAGTGGGATTCATGGATGCCAAATGTGATATATGCTTTGAAAGAATTGGATTATATTTTATTGCTCATGGTTTCTATTTTATTTCATGTGTAACCCCAATATATAAGAAATTATGGTGAGCATGATTGGTCCTTTGATGAACATAATTTAATTTTCATATGATTAATCTCATCAAGTGAGGAATTTGTAGGCTCATGAATATGCTAATTTTTAGATTCTCTTTATATATAAATATTAAAATTTATGTTTGAATGCAATGCACCTATCTATAAAATATCTATTTATATAATAATAGACATAAACTTAGCCTTAATTGGTGCAATATTAGGTTTATCCACTATAAGGTAATGTCATTATGATTTAGAAGTTATTCTAATGCCATATATGTGTAGGTTCATCTAATGCAATGAATTCTCTAAATGTCTTTGGTTTGATTTGTGAGTAGTTATTTAATTGTATGGTATGACCCTCATGTATCTCTAAACCATGTATTTCTCAATAGTAGAGTGTAATAATGTACTCCATAATTACTTAAGGATACATCATAAGAATTAACAATACTAACCAAAGGAGGCTCTCTAGAAAAAAAATACATATCATCATGTATGAAAAGAAAAAATATGGGATCCACTAAGGAAGGGATCCTAGAAAGGGAATAAAGTGAATCATGAGGTAACATGTTCTAAGGATGACAATAAAGAAATATATGAAAGCATATGACAAATCATGGAAAGACGTAATAACTAGGACATGAGTCAAACTATTATTCAGTCATATCAACCAAGGTATCACCAAATACATTCATCAATTTGGAGTTAATGCTTATATACGCATAATATTAGGATAAAAATATTTAGGGTAAAAATGTACACATGTATTGCCACTAAATGAATCTACCATAGGTATAATAGTAAATTAATATGCATCATAAACTAAATCATATTATAATAAAGAGTCATCAACCATATCATGAGAAGATAAAGAAGTATCATTATTCTCAACACTAAATATATCATGAGTAGATCATGATCCACAAGAAATGGGAGATGAATGAGCAACCCCATGTGAAGATCCAAGATATGCATATCAATATAATATGGTTCTCAAGGAAAAATGAAGAAAGATAGTCATAATTAAAGGATAACCCATAGGTAGACAAGGAAATCAAACATTTAGGATGTATACAAGATATTTTTAGTAGGCATATCAATGTGCCACATGAAGGAATATCCTTAGATGTATCAAAATAGGGTATGAATTAAGTATCTTAAACATGAGTTGAATCATGAGGACAAAGAGTGATCAATGATAATACTTGACATCATACTCATGTACTCCCCACTCACTAGTCATAGATTGAGTAGAGATAACTTGAAGCTAATGAAAAAATAAAGTTATGGTATATGTAAAAGAAAAAGATAAGTAACAAAAACTCTATGAAGGAGGAGAGATTAAAAAAATTATAAAAAACCTCAATAAAAAATATCACTATCCATGGGATAAAATGTCATGAAATTACCAAGGATAAGGGGATCCATTGAAATAAAGTGTAAGAAAATATAAAAAATAGTAATATTTTCATGAAAAGAAGGTAATTGCAAAGGTCTGTAAGAATCAATGATAAGATATGTATAAAAGGAATCATGATGGTTGTATTAAAGGAAGATCATATCATAAATGATCAACTCATAATATAGATGGATAAATGATTTAAGATTGAGATAAAGACGAATATAAATTAGATTAATCAATTTATAATTAGGTTTGAGATAAAGGATAAATGATTAGAAAAAATATATTTGAAACTATAATGTAGAATTTAATAAGCCCTACTTGGGAAAGGTCATGAGAGAAAATTTGGGCTCATAAGAAATGTAAAGAAAACAATTTTTTTACACAAGTAATATAGGAAATTACTAAACAAACCAATTAATCAAGCACAAATTAACCTAGATTAATCCAAGTTGGGATAAACAATTAAAAAATATGCATCAAAATTAAATATAAGGTTTAGGTGTACTTAGCTCTAAAAATAATACACAAAATTATTTAACTTGGAATAATGATGGGTTGAAATTTAAACTAGAACAAAAACCCTACAAATCAATATTGATCCTTGTATCTCTAATCCCTACCACCATGAACTTAATATACCATGTATAATTGATATATATCATTTAGGAATGATCTAATAGAATGCACACTTGAAGATTCACTCAAATTCATATTCTTCTTATTTAAATTTATCAAGGTGGTATCTAAGAACACTTTTGGGGAGATTATTGATGTGATAGGTGAGTATGCTAGATTCTAAGTCAATCCCCTTGGTAGGTTAGATTACTAATGACAAGAAATATAACAAATAACATTCACCAATGTGTAGATGGCCTATATGTAGACATATAATTATTTTTTCATTTTATAATACAAGTGTGTTCTAAAATGGTTTCTTTTGTCCTCCTTGATCATCTATTTTCTAGATGTTGAATTACTTGCATATTTAATGTCTTTAATTATAATGACATAACAACACATTCATAAATTTATCCCAATTCAACTCATAAATTCTAGTATAAGGGGTGGGAAAATTTAATTTTGAATTCAAGTCCATTTGTGTGCCTTGGATTGAACCAAGTCAATCCCAAGTAATGCAAAAATAAACTAGAGGGCTAAAATGGTAATTTTGAGGTGGGGAGTTGACATATGTTGGTAAGTGTAAATAATGATACAATAATCATGAGAAAATGGTGAATGTGTGGGAATTGGTGTAAATAAGAGTGAATACAGATGTATAGGGATTGTGCCATTAGTCAAGCATAAGAATATGTCACTTGTCCATATGTTTTGAATTGATAAATTCTACCAATATGGGTATGAAATCAAATTGAAAATGGTACAGATATTCTAATTTCACCATTACAATAATATTATAATAAATAATTAGTAAAAAAAGTTAAGACTGATAAATCTAAATAGAAGGTGAGAAAGTGCTTAGTTGTATTTAATGATTAAATTATAGATTTTGGAATTGTACCTCTATTACAAACTTTATAAAAATTAGAACTTTGATATCTACTCTATATTAATAAATTATTGTATATAGCCTCATTTGATGTGGTGTGATTCTATTTGAGTCACTAAGACTCTTGTTGCAAGTATGAATGAGTATGGTGGTGTTGTCATTGATGTCAAGAAAATGTAGGTTGTTGTAGAGAAAGGAATCAAGTGATTGCAGGTTGTGCATGTATAGTTGAGATATTTTAGAGATGTTGTGAGTACATTAAGCTATCTTTATGGTGTTGCTGGTGTGCTGATTTGATGAATTACCAAGTGTTTTTGAGAAATAGTGAAGTCAAAGTTGTGTGTCTATTCAAAACGTTCTTCGATATGTGCTCCACATTTCTTTTGTGTTGATCCTATGCTTGTGTGGATCTGAAGTGCTGTTTATGGACATTATTGGGTGATATATATTGGATTAGAGCTTTTGGTTTGATGGAGTGTGAAAGTTGTGTTCACTGGTGTGTGAACTAGTTTGGAAGAGCTGTTTGTCTGTGGACTGGGATAAATGTTTCTGCTCCACAGTCCTCCGCTAGTTTGTTTTTGGTCTTGCAGATCTAGATGAAGGCTTGTAATGATGTTATCTATGTTGTGGCAAAGGTGTTCGTGGTTTAGTACTCTGGAAGATGATTTTCAGTGTTGTTGTGTGTGTCTGTGTAGTCCAGATGGACTGCTGGAAAGTGTTCTGTGTATGAAGGTTGTTGCATTTGTTGCGGATGAATATGAAGGTAAGGTATCTGAGATGTGTTTTCATGTATGATGAAGCATGTTATGTGGTCCACATACTATCTTCTCGTTGCAGAAGCGTGTACTTCAAAGTTCATTTGTGTTTTCATTAGGTTTGGCCGACCTGGTGTCTACACATTATGCAAAGGATAAGTATCAATTGAGAAAGTGTGTGATTGATCCAAGACGTTGTTTTGGGTTTTGGTTAAGTGTTGGTTTGGTCTGCTTTCATTCTCTTCCACCATGGGAATGTTGAGTTGCTGACCTAATTTGAATTTGTAAATTGAAGAGTGTGAAGTCGACCTTGGAGAAAGTTTCTAAGGTTGAAGATGGTATATATACAAGATGGTATATTTATTTATTGTGAATACATGGAGGAAAATTAGAGTAGCCAAATAATAAGAATTATTCATTATTAATGTGGTGATATGGTCTAACTAGTGAATGAAAATATGCTATTAGCACAAAATTAACTTAATTAGGATGACATTAGCTTGATAGTGGTGTCAAAGTTAGTAAATTTGCATAAGGATGTTGAACATAGTGTTAGAAATGATATTTGGAAGCAATGATAGATGCACTGTTATAAGATGGTGGATTTTAGGTGTAAAATAATTTAAATATGTGCTTAGTCATCTCACAAAAGCTAGTGAAATGGGTAGGAGTTAGTCAAATTTGAATTTGAGTTTTAAAAATTTGGAGGTTGTATCTATGGATGTGGGATTTCTCCTAAATGACCCATGATAATGAAACGATGAAGATTATGCAACAAATAACTTTAAAGATTTAAGAAGTGCAATAAATATAGATTGTTTAGAAAAGTGTATAGAAATAGATAAGATAAAGATAAATACTTGAGAATGTCTATCAATAAAAAATGATAAAATCTAAAAGACTAAATCCAACTTGACATCAAAAATCTCTCTCAAAATATGAGAATTTCACTAATACACATAAGTATATACAGTTTCCATTGAATTGGTTTACTCTACATGTTAAAAGCATAAAGACTGTTTTTTCTATTTCAAATATTATCAAGGAATCTAAACAGCGCCTCTTCTGCTTATTATTCCTTTTGTTTGTTTAATAGATTTTTGTAAATTAGTGAAATAATTTCCTGAAGAAGTCCTCAACTAAGATTTATGCTACAATCAACTCAAACATTCCGTTTACTTCCTACTTCATTGGAGTTTTCATTCCCATCGTTGTTTTATACAATTTTTTTTAACTGTTTGTGTGTCCACTCACCGTAATCACCGAACAACCAGGAGGGTTTAATTTTATTCAGTTTCTATAGAGATTTTAAATTTATTTATGGCAATAAGACAATCACTCAGAGCTGGGGAAAACTGCAAAAAATAACAGTCCAATTCGAAAAACCTACTAACACTTGAAAATAGTTTACAATTCCACAAGTTCACTTTGACAGTCCAATGATAAATAAGCCTTGGACTGGGGATCTAATACAACACAACCACCATATTCATAGTAGCAATCCCATTGTGTTTGTTTATTACAGGGATTTTATTTCTTCTAGTTCAGAGAAAAAGACAAGTAGTAAAGGCCAAGGAGATAAAAACAAAATCAATGAAATGCCAAACATGACAGACAAGAACATGGGAACCTGGAAATCTCAAGCATAAGATACCCATTGAACGCTATTCATGGTGTGATGGACAACCAAAAGTACAAAAGGTTTACTGAAATTAGTGTTAGGAGACAAAGGGAGCCTTTACTGAAATGCACAGTATTCTGGAGCTTGTGCCACTTGTTGGTCAAGTTGTGGGCAGCAATGGTTATTGGAAAATACAAAGTTGATGTCATTCACAGTATGATTGATTTTAGTTTGTTTGTTGTGTGAATATTTTTATTAAAAAAATCCAAGTGGGTAGTCAATATTGGTTGTTTGTGTGATAATGATTTTTGATGTCATTTTGCCAATCAGATTCATTAATCTTGATCTCTCATTTTGTTTTCAATTCCATATTATATTAGGTAAGTGATAGAACGTCGTTGTTAGAGACAAACCCATCATCATGATCATTTCTTGGGAAAAGCTAAAAGGGTTTATTATACATTGAGACATTTTTGGAGTAGTTCACCATAGTTTTTGGAAATTATTAACAATTGTGTCTTGCAATTGAACAAATAAAAACTAAAACTATTTAATGTAAAGTATATCTTTGTGATGGGATTAATCACATCTTTTAAATAAATAGATTTATAAGTGAAAGTACAAATTAATTTAAATATTAGAGTTGAGATTGATTATGTTTAAATGTAGTATGTAGTTTGAAAAAGAATTTGTTAATATTTTAGATTTTTTTAGTTGATTCAAATGATGATATTAGATTATAAAAAATGGTAGTTTGTCTTTTTAGATCATTTACATAAATGCAAAGTTGATATCCACAAGTACGTATCTAGATTGAAAGAGACAACATATCTACATGTAGTATTTTATAATGTGATTGGAAGGAACTAAGGATATTAAGTGGATCTCTTGCTTGTAAAAGACAAAAGAAAAATATGAGGGAGATATTTTAGTCAGTAATATGTTGGCTATTAAGAGAGAAAAACAACAATTTTGAAAATTTTAGAAAGAGAAAATCATTAGTGAGGAAAGAATGAGGATGACATAAAAAAGCAATACCCTATCAAGTCCTTTCTAGTAAATTATGCATATAAGGAATGATATTGTTGGCTTTCATTTTTGGAGATGTGTGGTTAAGATACCAAATTATTATTTTTAATGTCATTAGATACTAGAAAATTATGTGAAATTGAAACATGTTTATAGCATTGTCCATGGTAATATTACATGAAATAGATTTTCATTTGGTCAGTTTGTGTTTCATATTCTAACTTTTATAAATTGAAATCAACTCACAAGGCTTGTTAGGATCTAAGTTGATAGATGTACAAACCAAACTATTTCTCCCCTCAAGTGTTTCAGTTATTTTTTAGTTGGCAAAAAATATCAATTCAATTTAAAAAATTCTATGAATACTAATCAATTAAGTTTACCATTTGTTCTGAGATTACACTAACCAAATAAGTATATTTTTAAAGTACCTAGAGTTCATGACTTTTTTGTTAAATTTGACAATAATTTACCTATCTTTGTAAATATTTATATATTAAAATTAATGGTTATTTGGTCATAATGTTAAACTTGATGACTATTTGACCATCACCATCAATAATTTCCAAGGTAAAATTGATAATTATTTTTTTGGTAAAAGACATATAGCCTATATAGATATCATATTATATAAATTATTAAAATTACAAAAATTCCAGTATAGTTAAACTTGACAAAGGTATGCATCTGAATGCACTAGTTCATATTTTGAAATATATACAGGTATCTGTACATACTATTCTACATGATTACACATGCTTCAATACCTACTTAATGACCATACAAAAACTACCTACAAGACAAAATTTGGCAGGAATATACATATGGATATATGATTTTGAATTGAAACTACATACTATTTTTGAGAGCTGACACTAAAGAGCACTATTCTTCCATGTGAGAAGCTTGAACAGAGTTCTCTCCTTGTGCTTGTGAGGAGGAGTTGACATGCACCATTTGTGGGAGAATAGGAAGTGGAGCGGCCATTATATTTGGATGCCTGACATGTGACAAAAGGAATGCAATTGCATAATATTTTTCTTTGAACTTGGCAGCCACATCAATACATATTTCATTAGCATTCTATTGTAAAGCCCTAACCAAAATTCTATCACATTTTTGATCAAATGCTTGTTTCACTCCACCATATAAACCAATACATATGCCCTCCTTTGTTTTATATACATCCTAGGAAAGATGCCCCCTATGAAGCCCTTACCCTTAAAGATATCATACTCCTAGACATTTTGAAGTAGAGAATTACCAGCCAAGAAATATTCTTTCACCACTTCATTTTCCATATATTCAACTAATTTGAACAATTGTAGCAAATCAAGGGCATTGGAAATGAAGATAGATAATACTTGTGGTAGGAAGATAAGCCTATTTGCTTGCGGGATGATAACCTCCATGCCAATTATGCTTCTAATACATTCTTCAACTCTCAGACAATCTACATTGATAATTATCTATCTATCATTACCAATAATAATTTATACTTATCAAATGCAAAAATACTTATGCATATGTGTGTTTTATCTATTTTTCTTCTACTATCATTTTTTAATTTTATTTTTAATAATTACTTATGTATAAGATCCTAATTTATATCATATTATCTCAAACTTCCAAAAACTGGTCACAAAAATGAATTTTCACTTGCCCAAATAAAACATTATCTCTACTTTATTAAGTGTGACTTAATGGTCATCCCTATCATTAATTTTATTGAATAGGATTTCCTTTAATATATATATATATATATATATATATATATATATATATATATATATTCTATGTAAGGTACATTGAGATTGTGCTATGCCAATGGGATTAGCCAAATTATGCATAACAGTAAGTATGTTGATCCTACAATAATTATTTGATTAAATTTAAAACTCATGATGGGGTGTGATTATGTATTATTTTTATTTTCCTATAAATGTGATGTTACATATGTCTGGATAGATTTTGGATGGCTAGATATCATACCTAGTGTACTTATTTATTGCCAAAATACAAAAAAATTCCATATATGTTTGTAGATATGTCACTAATTGTATAATTGAGGTCAAGTTATAAATGCATTTTAATAGTTTTAAAATTTTATAATTTTTGGGTGATTTTTTGGAAAGTTCATAATTTTTTGACATACTTTGCAGTGTTGTGATCAAATTGATCTCATTCTATGTAAAATTTTTACTTGGAGCTTGCGGCCAAATTTGAAATATGTAAGCACTAAAATCAAGTCTAGTTTCATATTTTTGGCATCTAGCACCTGTGATCACACTACATATAAAGTGCCACATCATATTTTTGGGGGGATTCTTGATTGAGTGATTTGGGGGGTATCTCTTGGTGCATTATTTTGATATGTTTTTGTTGTGCTCTTCTTTTCTCATGGATCATTCTAAGGTTCCTTTTCTAACATCATATAACTATTCAATTTGGCATCAACATGCATGGAATGTTCTAATGAATCAAGGTCACTCTTTATATATGTTGAAAACAAAGTACTTGAACCTACAAATGTTGATAAAAAGATAAAATGGATGATTGAATATACTAAAGCTCTTGGATGCCTTTGTAGTCTAGTTTCTCAAGATTTAAATTGTTTCAAACTGAATTATGTAAGAATTATAATGAGGCTTGAGATAAATGGTTTTTTTATGATAATATAGATGAATTAAGAGGCTATCAAACTAATAATTAAATTATGATCCTCGATCCTATGTACTTTGAAAACATCCAATACTTCGTTACTAAGGTTAATGATCTGAGGGAGAAATGTAAAGCATTTGGAATTCATAAAAATAACATTTAGCTGGTCTATAATACATTGAAAAAGCTTGGTCTTGATTATGTAAGTTTTTATTTCTAGATTTCCTACTCATAGATTGACTATGGGTCCTGTATACACTACACCTTCATTTGCATCTTTTTATGAGATGTTAATACATGAGAAACAAAATCTTCCATTGATGGCTCTCATCAATTCATCTAAATCTTAGGCATTGTTGGCTAGTCATATGAAAGAATAAAACATATAGATGGAAAATAGAAGAAATCAAAGAACAATTCACATTCAAATCAACCAAAGAATAAATCCTCTTCCGTAGATAAATCATCTAAGAAGGAGAAGCCTACTTGTTCATATTTTAAAAAGCCTAGGCATGACAAAAATTCTTGTTATAAGAATTATATTGATGAGTTGAAGTATCTTCTCAAAAAGAATCATATTGATTTTCTTTCTAGAATATTTGAGTTCAATTCTTCTTCTTCAAAATAGTCTAAAATGGATAAAGTTCATGCTACTATGGATAAATCTCTTTGTGATTTTTCAAGTCTTAGATAAGGGAGATAGCTTCTATATTTGAGAGCATCTCATCATATGGCATCTTCACAATCTATATTTTCTTCTTTTGAGACTTGTACTATGTATCCTATTTTGATGGTAAATAATACAGACATGAGTGTATTTGGGAAGGGATCTATTGCTTTTAGGGATGACACTTTCAATGATATTTTATGTGTACCTCATTTGGCGAACAATATTATTTCCATATATTAGATTACACATGGTGGGGATGGGAGGATTGTGGAACTCACTCTCGATTCACTCATCTTTAGATACTTGGAGAATAGAGAGATTCTCACTACTAGGATGGTTGATTGAATTCATCTTGATTATAAAACTTTACAAATTTTTCCTTCGGTGATAACATTGTTCATTTGATTGTTAATCAAGCTTCTAGAGTGTAGACCATGATTCTAAGGAGACTTTTGGATACTTGAACTTTGGTGTTCTCACCTCATATCATATTTTTGAGCCTTGCATTTCATCTCCTCCATTTTCTATTGCATTGGATGATGCTTGTGTTGTCATAGAGTTGACCACTTTTGATTCAATGTAGGAGGATCAACATCATCTTTTGGATGTACATTTACTTGGGATGCATACTTGAAAAACATTGATGGTTTATTTGTTGAGTCCCACATTTCAGATTTGGAAGACACCATTGATTGCACATATATCTTCTCTTTGATGGAGATGATTCTTCTTTAGTTGTTGTAAGGGAATACTCTAACCCTCTTGTTCATTCTCTTCATGATCATTCTTCATAGTTTGATGTGAGAGTGGATACCTTTGGATAATATTTGGAGGAGGATTCTTTGTCTTTAGAGGAGGCATCCTAAAGTCTTTGGATTTTTTTAAAATCTATCTATAGGAGAATTTGGATTGATATATTTAGTTGTGTGGCCTAGAATGCCTGTTTGGAGTGTATCAACTTTCAACATCAATATGGAGACACTTGAGCATAGTTCAAAGACATCACATATCATTCTTCTCACATCTTCATTTTTTAGAATGGGAAGACATCCTACATATCATCCTAGTTTTATTTCTTCCAAAGGGGAGGAATGTTGTGTGATGAGATTAGATCATTTGTTAGAGTAAATAGGATATTTACATGTACAAATGAATTTAAATAGTGAAATTATTCCTCTTTTGTTCATCCTTCAAATGAGTAGCAAACGAACACAACTCCACTCAAACACTGTCCTGATGATGCCTCCTTTCAAAATTAAAATAAAACGCCAAGTTGAAGAGCCTCTACAAGAGAAAATTTGATAGAAAATAGTGAAATTGTCGTTGTCAGCTGTATAAAAACAAGTTATAGAATTACAATGTAATTGGTTAGTAGTAATTATTTTTTAAAAATGTCAAAAACTGAATGAGATCCTGTTTATTAAAAAAGATCTTGTTCTATAAGTTGGGATCCCGTTTAGTAAACGAGATTCTGATTAGTAAATAGGATCCCAATCCATTTTGCAATGGAAAAAATAGTAAATATAGGAAACATGATCCTATTTAGTAAACGAGATCCCATTTATTAAAGAAATTGGATCCTATTTACTAAAGAAATAGGATCCCGTTTACTAAAGAAATGGGATCCCGTTTACTAAACAGGATCTTGATTTGTAAAATTTGAAATTTAGGTTGGGTTTTTGCTTTGTTAATCAGTTTGGGAAAAGGGTTGGGGACGCAAACCTAGGCTTTAGACCTGGTTTGACCTACAAGTTGAAGGTCTTATCAATGTCACAAGAAAATAGTGACTTTGGGCATAAGTCTTAAGACTTTTTTTGTAGAATTTTTTGATGAAATTAAAACCCATTGCAGATGAGACAATGTAGATTCCAATTATGTAATTTTTTAAATATTTGGATTATTTTTGCTATTTTTCAATTATTTTCTAATGAAACTAGTCCATAAACTTCAAATATCATGGTTTTTTAGTATTTTAATCTTTTTATTAAAAATATTTTTTGAAAAATGAATTATGTGAAAGCGCAATTCAAACAATTCTTTTCAATTTGAAAAAAAAAGATAAAAATGATAAGTTTAGGTCATCTTATGCTGGATGTACACAATGATTTTTCAAAACAACAAATATGACCAATAAAAAATTAACAAAAAAAATATTCAATAAAAAATTATAAAAATTATATGGAAAGCATGCTTCAGTGAGTTACAAATATTTTCCCAAAATGATTTAGAAAAATATGATTATTTAGGTCAAAATATGGATGACATACACGTGCATGGTATGGTAAAAAAAAGGACTTTTAAATAGTGGTTTTTAGAAATGCCTAATGAAAATAAATTTGTATCATCTAGGTATTAAAATAAATTACATATTTGGAAAGTAGACTTTGAGTACTACAATTTATGATTAGTGATTTTTTTTAAAGATTCCATTTCTAAGTGCTTCAAATTTTAAGGTCAAATGTGACAAATTCTAAAAATCGGGGAAAACACATCCACTTTTTGGCCAAAAAGTGGACTCAACTTCTTTCACAAACCCAAAGTTAATCCTTTTATCATTGCATTTTGTTCCCTTTTACAAAATTGCAAATTTGTAATGAACATCTTTCTTCATCTGTTTCCACTTTTGAGCATTTATACTTGTAAGATAGAATTTTGTCTCCACTAGGGTTTAGGACCTAGGACAACAAACTTTCTATACTCCACATTCAAGGACAAACCCTAGAGATCTTCACCCCAAGAATGGAATAGGGGCAAGAGATCTACTAAGGGACTGTCCTAGGGGCTTATTAGGATCTAATGAGGGGTTCACCACCAATTTTAGACTTGGAAAGACAAATGAAATGAAAGATGCAATACAAAACCCTAATTCAATGTAATGACCTACCAAATGACCTAGAAATTCCAATAAAATAGAACAAAAAGTAGTAATTTGATGAATGGCGTGCACTTGAAAATCTGGAAGTGACTAGAAGTAACTCTAAAACACTAGAAAAATTTACTTTTTGACCTACTGGGACTCATTCGCTAACCTGGGTGAATCAGTCCCAGATCTAGAAATCTGCATAAAAGCCTATTTCAGGAAAAAGGGTATCTGAATATGCAAAGATCTTTGGAAAAAACTTGCAGTGGGACTCATTCACCACTTGTCATGAATCAGTCCCATTCCACTTTTTCAAGAATTCAAAGTCTAAATCTGTTCTTCCTAGTTTTCTCAATTTTCTTCTCCAGGTTTCTGGATCTGAAACTTTGATTTCAAGGTTGTAGGTGACCTTTTTGTGAAGATAGAAACCTTGCAAGTGAGAGGACAACTTCAACAACTTTCTCCAAGGTTGTAACCTAAGATTCAATGATCCTTCAAGCTCCAAGACACCTAGATCTACAATGACACATGCAAATAGAAGAAAACTTGTTGATTGTTAGTGAATGGGGGTTTTCTTTGGTCAAACCCCTTTTAGGCAATTAAACCGAATGATGAAATAATGAACATGAAAAATGAAATATAGGACATGAAACATGAACGATAGTACCTTGAATGATGTCTTGTAAATCTACAACTCAACATGAAATGGCCATGAAGGATGTAGATCTTGATCTTGACAATAGGTGTAGAACAATGCTTGATCTTGGATCTTCAATGCTACATCACAACACTAGCTCAATAAAATTATTGATGCTTGATAATCTTTAACATGATGATGGATATTGAATTGCTGCAACAATTGATGAAGAATCCTGCCCTTGAATGCCTTAGAAATGATCTTACAAACTTTCCTAACAATTTTGTGAAGTCTTGGAATCCTTAACTCTTGAATGCTTGACTTGTTAATATGAATGCTTATGTGAAATAATGATTGGAAAGATTGTTTATATAGAAAATGCACTCAAATGACTGTTTATTTGATCCTAAAGGCCTACATAGAAGAAATTTGAACTTAAAACCAAATTTTCTCGCTTAAAACCTTGAAAATAATCCAAATGGAACTCATTCGCCATCTGTGGCGAATGGGTCCCACCTGGATGGAACTCATTCGCCATTTGTGGTGAATGGGTCCCACCTAGATGGAACTCATTTTCCCAAAGTGGTGAATGGGTCCCACAGGGCCTATTTTGAGTGCTAAAGTGTAGGGGAGTGTGTAACTTAAGTTTATTTGTTGATATGATTGGGTTTTTGATTTAAATATACCTTGGGATGCCCAATATAGGGTCATAGGGGCCTATTAATGATGATATTAAATTCATAGATATAAGAGGGCCCTAAATCCAATGTGAAAGTGTAAATAAATACACTTTACAACACTAAATTAAGGAAGAATTAGGTATTTTTAGCTTAGAAGGGCCAAAAATCCCATGTGAATGTGTACAACACATTACATCACTAGATAAGGTCCATTTAGTTTACAATCCTCCTAAATTTAATGTGAAGGTATCAATAAATACATTTTACAACATTAATTCTAGGGAAAAGTTAAGTTAATTTAGCTTAAAAAGGGCCCAAGACCTAATGTGGATGTGCAAAACACCTCACAACACTAGATCAAGGCAACATTAAGTCCAATTTATCATTAATTATTTCCAAATTAAGCGTGAAAATGTACACGATGACATTTTTCGACACTACAATATTGTAGTTGCTTAATCATTTCACCCATTCCTTCTAGTTCCCCTTTTGCAAAGTCCTATTACACTTTTGAATCTCTATAATTCCTCTAACATTTCCTTCACTTTAATTTTCCAATTTTATATGGTTTTTCTATGTACCAATTCCAATATTCATATCAAAGTACTTTTGGATTGTGTTATGTGATTTCAAATTTTTGCAAACTTTTTGAAACCTTGAAAAAGTTCTTTTTCTTTCAAATTGTCACACCTTTTTGAAAGGTTCTTGTGGACACTTAAAATTCAACATCAACTATTGACTCATCATTTTCTTATTAATTAAAATTAAGTAAATTATTATTTAATTAATTATTTTTATAATTTATTAATCCCATATTCCCATAATTAATTATTTAATTAATTACCCTTCTTGCAATTAATTTAAATATTCATAGGGTTAATTAGGTTAACAACCTCAAACATGATTAATTAAATAATCTCAATTAATTAATTAGCCATTGCTAATTAAGCCCCTGTAGAGTAGGAAAATGCATACCCTCGCATTTCCACACTTGTTTGGGCCTGCCTTGCTTTATTTATCCCTATTTATGTCTTAATTGGTCCTATTTGGCATCCACAAGCCTAATGAATTACATCTTTTTATGGCTAATCCTGACAAACATCAAAGAATAAATGATAATTTAATGATTTTGGTTGTGTGTCCCCATTTTTTGGACTGGGACAAAGATGCCACATAGGGCGCCTTTGTCCCCCAAAGGTCTTGGGAGCCTCTTTTCAAATGTGCCTTAAAGTGGCCCCTTTTTGGAGTCTGTGCCCCGAGTTTCAAGCCTCGGGACTAAGACGCCACCTAGGGTGTCTTAGTCCACCTCAAGTTATTTTCGGGATTTAATTTCAAATCTTGGCAGGATTTAGCCTCTAATTAATGAATTCATATGTTAGCTTGTTGTGGTGTAATTTTGGGATATTAAGCATGTATAAGTATAAATACAAGGTTCTTTCATTCATTTCTTATCAAGACTTTTGTGAAAGCATTCCTAATAGCATAATTGAGTTCACAAGAGCATTCAAGATCAATTCATCAAGCATTTGGCACCATCATCAAGATTCAAGCATTATATCAAAGATCTTCTTGCATCATATGTGTTCTTGAGCTAACATTTGTGATGTAGGGTTTTGATTCAAGCAAGCAATTCAAGTCAAGATCTAGCAAGCATTCCTTTGATTCATGATCTACATTCAAGATAGCCACTTCACACAAGTTTACAAATTTCATAACAATGGTTTGGTGAGTTTCCACATAACACTTTGCTCATTCATTATTTCTCTCCTTTATTTCATTTCATTCCAAGGTTTAATTACCAATAAGGGGTTTGACCAAGGAAAACTACCATTTACTAACAATCAACAAGTTTTCTCTCTCTTGCATGTTTGTGTTTGTAGATTTAGGTTGAAGACTTGACGATCATTTGAAGTGTAAAGTTGCAAAGTTACAAGGTTGCATTGCAAGGTTGTCATCTTCATGAAAACTCACCTACAGGCTAGATATGAAAGTTTTAGAACTTGAGATCTAAGAAGAAGAAAGTGCAGACATTGGACCTCAGGATCACATTCAAATATTTTAGAAATTCAAGATGAGACTAAGTCACCACCTAGGGCATCTTAGTCCTCCTGAGGGTATTTTTTAGAGATCCTTTCAGATCTAGTTTTGACATCCGAAGATTCTACATCTGCCCCAAAAAATAGCAGCGGGACTAAGACAACAATAAGGGCATCTTAGTCCTCCCTAGCATATTTTGATAGCATTTTTTCATTTGCAGAATCCTCATCACATTTCTAGACTTCCTAGGTACACACACCGTAACTTGCTGTTGCTTAATTTCATCATTTGCATTCATTATTTGGCTTGCATTACTAGGTTTTGTGAGTTGAATGTTAAGTTGTCTTTTCCAAGATTTTTCTTGGTTGTGAATCCCTTGAAGCTTAAAATAACCCCTCTTAGGTCCTTCTTGTTGAGAATTGACTCACCTTTGGGTTGATAGTCAATCTAATTTGGGTTCTGTAAAGGTTTTCTTTTTGCCTCAATCATTTTATTTTTGGGTTTGCATAAACGTCTTCAGTGTCGGGTGCACCCGCGATCAAATGAAACATTAGAAAGGTGCGCAATGCACCACATGGTGGCTGCACAACTTTTTCCTTTTGTTTTCCTTTCGGGAGGAGTTTCAAGACACATGTTTTCTAGTCAGAATTTTCCCTTGGAGCTATATTTGCGAGTTCAGGAGTTTTCATCCTGATGACACATCATCCTCTTGTCATGGGCTATCCACACTGCCTATAAAGATATCTAGTTGGGTTGTTTGTCTGAGCTGACTGGTTTTTTTCTTTTCTTCTCTTTGTTTTTGGGACAAAAGTTTTGAATTGACACTTCGCAGTAATGAGATCAATCAATTGTGTCTGTTTCTAGGTAGTTACTCCTAGGATCTAATTGTATTTAGGTCTTATCTTTGCTAAAATATCTAAATAACATTAATATAGTAGCTGAGGAGTCAATGCAAAGATCTTTTGTGGCCTAACTAGGATTCTAGGATCGGATCGTGTGCTATCAACCATCAACACCTAACAACCATTACTTTTGGATTGAGGCTGTGTTTTCTTTCTTCAGTGGCTATAAAAGGAGGGCGATGTTATCAAAAAATGGGATTGATGATTTTTCAAAAGAGGAATTTTTCATGAGGAAGTTGTTTTCTCTGAAAAGAGGAATTGCTTTCCTTTTAAATTTTCTTAGAGTTTATGAACTATATTTAAGAAAGTAAGTTATAGAACTACTTTATTCTAGAAAATTATATCTATTAAGGTTTAAACTATTATCGGATTGGCATCTGACCTTTGTTTCAAAGTTCAGTTTTAATTAAAGCATGAACTATTAAGGGGAATTTTTGAGACTGTGCATGCATAGCCTTTTTCAAGTCTTCTTTCTTTATACTATTGTTTTGAATGAAACACTGTGTCTTGTAAGCTATATTCTGATAGTTTAAATAGAAGATTTTTATGCTTTATGCTTGTACTGTGAAATAACATTTTTGGGAAAAATTAGACTATGTCATTGGACTTTTCCATTATCTTTGAAGTTATTATTTTTTTGTGCTATGTTGTATTAGGAGACAGGGTTCTTATAATTTCTTAAATATTATTCTTTTACTCTGAGGACTTTTTATGTTTGATTGGACCTCAATGAACACTTCCTATAGAAAGATTTGAAATTTTGCACTATGCTTGAAGTTAGCCTTTGTTGTTCATTCTCTTTCCAACAATGAGGGGTTGTGGCGTTCTGTGTCCTCTTTATCAATCATAGGAATAATTTGAGTTTGAAATGTTGTAGAAGCTTTGGTGCATCGCCTTTCATGTTTTACATTTACATTTCTTTTTTCTCCCTTATCTCAAAACCCCAAAAGAAGAGTCAACTTTCTATAAAAAACCCAAAGGTATTCAGTGAGATGCAATTTGTCCCCCACTCGCTGAATTTCCCATAAGACTGTTGGAGAGGAACAAGCTTTGATGATCAACAATTCTTTTTTTGGCACATCCGGTGGGACAAAAGTTTTTCCAAATGTCTGATTAGAAGTCAAAAATATTTATTAAAATTAGGCTAAGGAAGGAAACTAGAAATTTCATGCCGAGAGTCCAAACATGAGCATCCTCGAGAGGTCATTTCTAGTACTCCCAGTTACCTACCTCAAACCCTAGAAGGAGAAGAACTATAGTTTCTATATCACCTATAAGGAGTAATAGAGAAAGAAGTCAAAGCCCCTTATCAAGAGCCTTATCTACTCCTCCCAGAGGTTTACATTTCCAGATAAGATTTCCTGTATACCCGATTCATAGAAATATTTTCCTCATGGCTCAAGTACCTTCTCCTACTCCTAGAAACTTTATAACATGGGACAATAGTAGTCCGTTACAACCACCCACACCCCCAGATGTATGGCCGGCTATACCAACTAATTCCCTTAAGGCTATCCCAAGATTCTCCAGGGAGGATTTCAAAATCCCTTCTGAACACCTTCAAGATACAACGAAGGTATGCAAGGTACACAACATATCGGAGGAGAACATTTCCCTAAGGATGTTAGCTACCTCTTTTAAGGGAAAGGCTCAAGACTGGTATCAATCTCTAGCCTCGGGTTCCATTCTTTCTTGGGACCAACTCAGGAAACACCTGTTCAAATGATTCTTTGAAAAGGGAGACCATTCTTCACTACTACAACAACTAATCACCATCAAGAGGGCCCCCAAGGAAGCCATGAACGATTTCAATACTAGGTTCCATAAGACTTGACAAAGGATTCTTGTGACTACTCTACCTTAGGCTGTGATGGTGTTCATGTTCTACCTAAAGGCCATCAATTTGGATATCACACTTATGGTAACCTCCATCGGAGGGAACACCCTGCCTGACGCATACAAGATAGTTGTGCATGCAAAGAACAATCTGAATGATGCTGGGAAACTTCTGCCTTAGCCACCAATGCCAGTATTCGCAGAAATCTCTAACAACCACTAAGAGGAAGCCAATCCAAGTACCCCCACCACACAATTAAAGCTGGTCACCCCGCAACCTACGAACGAATACCCTACCACTCATGCCAGCACATCAGGTCTCTCATTAATGGCGACAAATATCATTGATATAAAAGATTTGATGTGGAATTTTGCTAATGAATTGGTTAGTATCAAATGACAACAAGTGACACCTACATAAATGACCACTCAGGTCTATGGTAGAGGAAAAACCCCTTGCCAATAGAATTCGTATCAAGGATCTTACAGAGGGGGAGGTCAACAGGTGTCGTTGAAAAAGTAGATAGTCCCAGTTGCTACGCCATTGCAGTTAGTCAAGGATAGTCCAAATAAGGAGATAGTCCCAGGCCAAAACAACCTGGAAGATAATGAAAATGTCTGGTGCTTCCTGTGCAACAATAATCATATGCCCCAAGATTGTCCAAGGGGAAATATGCAACAAAAGGTGGCCGAATAGAGGAGTAAGGCTATGTTCCCAAATGTGGGTGAATATGAATCACCTGAAATGGATAATGCTCGTCTTAGGGTGCAAATGCAAGGGATTTACCTTGAAAAAGAGTTGGACATTGTGCCTGACTAGGCTCTTTTCTCATGGTTGGAGGAAGACAAAGTGGTATTCACAAACGAATCCTTGATGACTGGAATTCTGCAAGTATAGTTAGATTATAATATAAGATAAAAAAGAAGGCTCACAGAGGAATACGTATAATAAGCTCTGCCACGTTCACAAACACATCAAGTGTCTTCCCCAGAGAAGCAGGTCTCACTGCTTGTTGTCTGACCTATTTCACGGCCACATAATTATCCTTTAGAAGCAAAGGAGGCGAATAAAGTACAGGGTCCAACCCCAATGAAATGTTTTCCCTAGAAGACAAAAGAGATACCATCGTTTAAGCCAAAAACCCAAACTATCGAGGCGCTTAACGTGGTGGAACAATTGAAGAAGGCACCTACTAGTGTTTCATTGTGGGATGTTATATCAATTCCAGAGCAACAAACTCTGCTTCAGGAATCATTGAAAGTGGAAGGAAAAAGTGGCAGGAGAGCATGACTTAGTTAAGCAATCAGAGCGGAAATGACAGATCCGCTTTTTCCATCAAGCCTTGAAATCAACAACTTATACAAATAATGTGGATAACGTTGAATAAAAGGAGGTGAGTAGGATAAAACCCACACCTTTCTTTTTGATGCTTATAATAAGAGATAAATTATTGCATAATAATATGATTGATTCGGGAGCTAGCATGATCATTATGCCAAAGCAAGTGGCAGATGCTCTAAAAATCCAGTATGAGCCCCTTGAAAAGGGAATTATGCAACTTGACAAAAAGAAAGTCCTGATCATTGGTCGGATAAAGGATCTATCCTTGACCCTCTTCTCTTATCCAAGCCAAATAGTCACTTAGGAAGTAGTAATAATTGATATTCCACTAGTTTTCAAAATGTGCTTATTAAGAGATTTCACCACCAAACTTGGCAAATACCTAGAACTTAAATAGTCCCACTTGATACTGCGAACCAAACATGGAGCAAAGATGAATATTTTCTCTGAATCTTTGCATCCCAAACATATTGCGGATGACACAAATCTATGCTTCAGATCTGATGATACCCCAACTTTTCACCAAGAGAGGTACTGTGTGAAAATTCCTACAGTAGAAGAAGATACAAATGAGCAGACTACTGAAGAAGAGATGCTGCTAAATCAGTTCACTGATTCTGATCCATTTGGTAACTTCTGTGCAACAGAGCTAAGCACCTATGTGATTTTTGACGGAGATCAGGCTTGTTTCAAATTAATGAAGAATCTAAAGAAGCTCGATGATTTGCCTTGTAATCATGTATGGATCGTACTTGTTGATGGTGTCAAGTGTAATGTTGGCCTCAGAATAGGTGCTTGGTTGGTATTTATGATGGGATCGAGATATCTAGGGGCTTATTTTTTTTTGTCGCCATGCTTTGTTAGTGAATTTGAATATAAAGTATCAATCCACAGATTGGATCCAGTGGAACAAATAGGTATGGGTGTGAAGCAATCTGCCAGAAATTCAGAGTTCACAGAAAGCTAGATCATCGGGCAAGTAACCACAAAAAATGAAAGGCTAAGATGCTGAGAACAAGATATAAGGGACCTCATCGAAAGTTTTGAAGTTTTTGGTATGCAAGGAAATCCCCGATTTCAAGACAACACCATCTATCAGATGTTTCTTATCAAAACATATTCAGAATCAATTTCTGACCTGAAAAAGCAAAAATTCTCCCTGACTTCAAGGGATTATAGTAATCTTAGTGTCAGAAAAGGCAAAAAATCAGCAGATGGCATAAGGACCTCTCACAGGAGTAAAATAAAAATGAAAGAATTATGCTGCAGATATGATCACAAAGGGTATGACTCGAGTATAATCTAGCTAATGTCTTCCTTAGGCGGACAACCTAGGTAAGTCAAGAAGAGACAAAAGATAGTCCACTTGAAAGAGATCTTCTTGGCAATATAGGTTTTCATCAAGCAGGGAGGAATTTTGCTAGATAATCATTATTCCCCAACATTGGTGCGACAGTCCTCCCAAGCTTTAACTAGGGAAAAAATATCATTGTTAATACATAAGTCCTCAAGGGAAAATGAAGTCTTTATGATGGGATCCTTCCGACCAAGGGCGACGTCTACCACCAGTTGGGAAACGTTTGTGCTCTTAAGAATGGAAAATTTTGAGACAATCCAAAGCCTGGAATTAAACGAAAGTTTTTTTTCAGGAAAATCTAGCTTTTCCCAAGGATTTGTACCATAATTTGTGAGCATTTCAACCTCATTTTCCCTGATGATAAAATAAAAGGCATCTTTCCAACAAATTCCCAAGGACACAGTGGTCATCAGTTGACTAGAGAGGGGAAAAGAAAAAATTCATAAGTCTTTGAGGAAGATAAGAGCCATATTGGGTTTGCCCGAAAACATCACACCTTTCAGCACCCAAGATCTAGAAGAATCATAAGGATCAAATCTTGTTATCAAATATAAATTTTTTCTGAAGACTTCACCATATTATGATGTGAAAGGGGATGGTTCAACTGAATCAACTTTTAAGAACCTAATTGTGGCAATTCAATGTATTGGATTGGCCCCTTAAAGAGATGGGCATGGTCATAGACAAGTTTTCCCTTTGATGGATCAAAATCCCCCCAAATTGGCCCCGAAGTTCTTTGAGTACAAGTTGATGTACAAAAATATGAAAAATTCCCTGAGGTCGAAAAGAGATAGGGAAATAACCCATGGAGCTACAATTTTTCATCATTAAGCAATCAGACAATGTTTTGATTCTTACCCAAAAGAATGTTCAATACAAGAGTATCATAGACTTGCTGTAAAGCTAGGGTGACTGATTAATTCCAAAGTGCTGCAGAAAAGACCTTTTAAAAACAACACATGTGAAAAGGTAAAGGCGTACGGATTCAAAGAGATGTTTTTAGGTGTACCGGTGAATGGTATTTATCCAAGATCTTTCTCTAGTAAAAATGCACAGTTCTTTTAATTTTTTTAGCAATTATGTACCATATGTAAAATTTTTGTAATTATTTCAAGGTTTTTAAGAATAAGGCCTAGAATAACATAGGGGAGAAAATAAGAGCTATACTATATTATGTTTATCAACAAAAAATTACAATATAGTATATAGCCAAAGACTTGGAGATATCATCCAAAGCCCTCTCAGGAAAAACCCCAAAAGGTGAAGCAAAGAAAAGTTGTCAAAATAGAGGCAACAACTAGATAGTCAGATTTTCTTCTTCTTTTCGCCTCCAACAGAAAAGAAAAAGGCATTCATACTCAGATTTTGCTTCTCCTTTCTTTTTCTTCTTCTATTTCCTTCGTCAGATAGGTTGCAGGCAGGGGCAAAAAACACAACGCATGCGGGTTGCGCAGTTCAGACCCAGGGTCTACTTGCTATGAAGTTGCACCAAGTAACTAAAATGTTTTTTCCAGGAAATCCCCAGAACTTCCTCCATGCCATATTCTCGTAGAAGGAAAATGGCCATCGACTAGGAAGAGAAACGGTGTACCTCTACGCCCATTGTGCGAAAGTCAGTTAGGAAAGGAAACTAAGGCATGTCCATGCCAAAATCCACATGCTTCTGAAGGTCCATGGATCTTGGAATGCTGATGCTCAAGATGGCCACCTGCACTATCTCGTCGAGCCCTTCCATCAAAGAGGTGTCAAACATCTTCTGGAACAGTGCAATTATCATGGGCTTGGCCACACCCAGGTCTAGCAGCAAAGCCACGAAGTGCGAAAGAACATTACAAGTGCTTTGTAGCTAGTTTTCATCGGTAAGGTAGTCCACGTTGACAACCCACTTGAACGCAGTCATGACCAAGGGGTTGCAATTCTTCACCAAGAACTTGATGCGGCTATCAGTAATCACTCCTACAAAGTAGCTCTGCGGTCTCCACGGAAGGAATTGAATAGGGGTTCCTAGATCAATAGACATTGTGACAATAGTAAAAAATGGTGGAAAAAGAGTAGGTGGAAGACCAACCAAGTTAGAGAACTATATGTTCGAATGAATATAGCAAAAGGTGGTGTGGCTATATATAGAAAAGGCTAACAGAGAGACTTTGCCAACTGGATTTCTATTTTTGGCCGGACGACAATGAATTTTTTTGAGACAGAACGGGGAAAGGTTGGAAAATCATACGGAGAATCTGATGAGATTCCTTAAGAAATAAATTTGGGCATTGAGGAGTAAATTCTCTCATACGCTGATAGTTGATGCGTGTCCTTGCCATCATCAACGCCAACCTATTGACTAATGAGAAGGGACATGGATTAGCATGCTAAGGCTCTAACAAATTAATGGAGACATATTTTCAAGAGTACCTTGTGTCATCTCGACACGCTCCATATAACGGAAGGCACACCTTCCAACGTAATGAATTAAAGGAAACAAGAGGCGGCAAAAGGAATGTACTAATTCCATTCCCACAACTTTTTTGGCTTTCCCAAGGGATACGAATCTCCCATCCACATGTATTGCCCCAATGGTAGCATTTAATGAGCTATCGATAGTAGCAAACTCATAACTATATGCAAAGTTTTGGAATTAATTACACTCAAAAGAAGGTTAATTTTAGCAAGGAAAAAGAAACGGTTTTTGTAACCAGAGAGTTTTTGTATCACCTTCAAACAATCATGGCAGAAGTATCCACCTCTGGCAAGTAGGTCGAAGCAACAAACAAAATACCCGGTTATGTAGATATCTTTGGGCATTACTCATTTGCCAATGCCCCAGCCCTAGAATAATGACCATTTAAACGTTGGAGGAAGCTTCAACCTGAAAACGCATTCTAAAGGAGGCAGTTCAAGATATAAAATATAATGTTTATGACCCTCGGTTATCCACCAACCCTAAAACTCTTAGGGGAGGTGCTTTTTAGAGAATGCTAGGCCATGAGTCTACAGAGGGTTTTGCATTTCGGCTTTGGAACAAAAACCTACCATAGTTTGTGCTACCTAATTTTCATCCATGCCTAGAGTTGGTGGACACGTGCACGAAAGGGTTTAACAGAAATACAAAAACTCTTGAAGGCTATGGGGTCAAGATCTCCATTTCGGCCCAAGCTATACGGGACATGTTGTGTATCCCTATGGACTGGGGTGCATACCTTTTTAATGAAGATGTGTTCCCTAGGCCTTGCACTCAAAAGAGAAAGAGTGTAGAGACGCTACGATTTTGCTGAAGTGATGGTCAGAAATATGAAGCTGCAGTTGAGAAACTACAGTATGGAGTCCAAGTTCAGGTATTCTTCCATCCTAGTCCATTTGTTCTTGCATCAAAATTTTGAGTGGCTAGGGAGAAATGTGCTAGTATCCAGATGAGAGAGGTTATATCCAACTAATCTCTGTGTGGACCCCCATGTTCTCAAGAACAGGAGATTATTATTAGTTTGGAGATTGTTTTTTGAGACCAGTGCTGCAAGATTTACTGCCTTGCCCCCCAGGCCATTTTTCTCAGGAAGTTATAGAATGGATAAAACATCCACCTATCCCAATGGATTACTTCCTTGGCGAAGATTTTACCTTCGTCAGGTTTCATGGCTTCCCGGGGGAATTTTTTCAACTCCCCAGATTTGTGACAGACAAAAATTTTGCACTGGAGGCTTGCTGACAAGTATCCACTGTCGATAGAATTTATGAAAAAATAAAGCAAAGCTTTTCGATCTTCCCCAAGTTATGATTGCAAAGAGCTAAGTGGTATTAAGCAAGCAGAAGGCTGAGGATGAGATTCAAAATCATTTGGTTTCTCTAGGTTTGTTCCTCATTTGTGACAAGTGGAATTATAACCCGGATGGGTGTTTCAGCTTAAGGCATGAGTTTAGTGAGTATTTCCAAAGAAGGAGAAATCCTACCCAAGAGAGTGCAGAAATATACATTGACCTGACCCAAATACCAGAGGGATGACAAAGATGACTAAGTTTTTATGAGCCCCAGGAACAATACCAAAGGAATCTCCCAATGATAAAATCTCTTAGTGTGCAGTTGAGGCATAAGGGATGGTCGGAAATAAAGAAGGTATATTTTTGGAGGTTCTGATAGGAGATGAGAAATCCAAGCACTTTGTTTAGAAGCTTCCAGCTCGATGAAGAATTTGAAGACACATATGATAGGGAAGCTGATTTTGACAATAGAAATCTTGAGACAAGCTGTGTAATCGAAGAGGAACAAGTTCCACTCCTAATTCCTAGACCTCAGGAACCCGACAATCGAAGAAATTCAGGACTAGGAGGTCCATAGGCTCCATCCACATCTCGAAAATCTCCAAAGGGATCCTTAGCGACCATAATTGTCAGCGTATCAGAGGACTCCCCTGGAAGGAGATTGGAACACGATGACTCTAATTGGGTGAAGTGGAGGAAGATCCACAACTTAGGTACCCCTGATATATTGATCCATCAGGAGGAAGAAGTGGAGTCCATCTTGTGGAATGTTTCATCGACTCTGGCTCAGGTTAGTTTCACTCCCCCTCTTCTTCCTATTTCTACGTCTTTGGTACAACCCCAATCCCTTCCTATTGAAATTAATTCCCCATTTTCAGTTCCTGAACTAGTAGTGATCAATGCAACCCTTGCCATTGAAAGTGAAACTATTGAAACTTTTCCACACACTGAGAAGGTGTTATCTGCCACGACAACTGTTGTGTTGTTAGTTGCTTTGTCTGAAACCCTCATTAAAATCACCAAAACTATGGCTTTTCTTGTTACCCCCAGTCCATCTACTTGCGGGAAGGCATCCCTCCATTAGCCTTTTTTTGTTTTTTCCCTTGTTGTTTCTTCCTCTCCTCCTTTTGGCGTTCTCCCCTTTTCTATGATCATGCTACCATTTGAGTCTCGTCATGCACATGCATCTGAAGTTCCCCCTACTATCACCTTGTTTGGACTACCCCCTGGTGCTCCTAGTGCAGCTCAAAGTGTTGATGTCCCTCAGAATCTTCAAGGTCATTTTGACACCACCAAATAGGCTTGAAAGACAAGAAAGTTGAAAATGCTATCAAAGAGTGCCGAAAGGCTTGCCTCCAAGAGAATTGAAGCTTGTTTTAATGAATATCGAAACTCCTTGCTTATCACCAAAATGAGGCCTCTAGTTTCCAAGTCCAAAGGACAAATGAAAATGGAGGACTATGACATTCATGCCGTAGATCTGGATCTGAGTGAAACTCACTTGCGCGATAAAATGGTCCTAGCTAGAGCCATGCAAAAGGTAGTATATGTTGATTTTGAGTGACTGGATAGGAAATTAAGGAAGCGCGAGGCTGATTTGGAAAATGTGAAAGGGACAATAAGAAAGCTACAGAATGAGGCCCAAGCCAAAGATGCCGAAATGATCCGCGTGAAACAAATTCAAGGCCAAGAAGGAGACATGTCCAGGTTGCTTGCGAATACCCGAAATGAACAGGTTCAACTTCATGCTGAAAATGAGAAATTAAAGAAAGATTTGGTTGATGTCGGATCCTGAAATATCAATGATCTATGAAGAGTACAGATTGAGGTGGATGATTCAAGACAAGAAGTTAGAAGACTAAGCTCCGAATTGGCAAAAGCTCTTCAAGAGAAAGTTCAAATAGAACAAGATACCAGAGTAAGAGAGGTTCATTGGAACCAGGAGTTAAATGCTACAAGAATGTTTGGATCTTTTTCCATGATGAGAAGATTAGTGGATATGCATTGGGAGTAGATAGCAGCTGGTGTGTTTGTTTTGGGACCCATCTTATAGTTCTTAAGGGACGTACGAGAGCTAAATGCCAAAGTTGGTCCAATGGCTAACCATTTTATGTAAACATGTTCACCCTGGGTGGCAGACTCCCAATGTTTTATTCACAAATTAAGTATTGCCACCAATCAAGTCATTAGAAGAG
>VDFB02033949.1:0-33438 GCA_007258455.2 Sequoia sempervirens | reverse complement strand
GGGTGGAGCTAAAACACAGAAAAAACGAAATGATAAATGATATTTGGATTCGCTTTTTTTTTTTGCTTTTAAAAAGACATAACACAAACGCGTTATAACGAGAATGCATTATGGCTTGTTTTTTTCTTTTTTGGCCACAAAAGTGCGACCATCTTGGTGCACTTACCCAGGGGTTTGTTAGATACTTGTGATTAATAAGTGTTTTGCTAACTATCATGTGCTAGTAATATTAAAGTTAGTTTCAGTGGTTAAGTGTTAGGTTAATACAAGAAGATTCTTGTGTGGTGGTTGAGTAGTTTAGGGAGTTTAGTGGTGTGTCTATATAGAGTGCCTTTTGTAAACATTATGATGTATTTCTACTTGAAATCAATATACTATTTTGTTGTGTTTTATGATGTAATTTGTGTAAATTGTATATATTTAATTGAAATGAAATTGCACACCCCAATTTAGTGTCTTGTATGATGGTGACCTAAAATATGGTTGTAGATTTGATGCAAGAGGGATGCCCATCAAAATGTAAAGGATAAAATAATTAATGTAGATGTGAGATAGTGACAAATAATGTTAATGCCACAAATCCTCCCAAGATTGCAAGCAATGTTTATATTGCAAGATTTGGGACCAAATGAAAGAAAGCATGATGAATTAGTCCTAGAGCAACCTTCAATATACATTTATGGAGATGGTTAGAGAATTTCCCAAGCCCATTATAGAGCTAATAAAGTGGAGTCTAGAAAATTGTGAAGAAAAGGATCAAACATGCAAGAAAAGCTTACTTGCTTACTTCTAAAATTGCATATTATGGTTGAAAGCCACAATTTAGAATAAGATAATTTCTCCGTTTTTCACACTACCACAACCCCATCAAATGCTTTGACACACAAGATAGAACCTAAATCATAATAAGTCCTAACATTATGTACACTAAAATTTGTGTCATCTTTCATGCGTTCTCTCACTCCAATTATTGCTATTGATGTTGCAAGGAAAAGCAAGAGGGAGGTAGGTAAGCTACATAAGAAAGTGCAATGACTATACAAGGGAATGTTCTAAAATGTTAAGATAGTGAAATTTCAAATAGAATGTGCCCTACAAATTGAAGGAGGTGGTTTGTAGCTCATTGTATAAAAGCTTTTTGGTAGGCCACACTTTTCCCTTGTATGCAATTTCACATAAGCTAGAGAAATCTAACACCATGGTTCACACCATTAGGTACCAAGTCCATTTTTTCTTAGCATCCCTTCTATGAATCCCCCTATCATCTCTCTCAATGAAACTTTCATAGAAATCAACTACACTTCAACTACCTTCCATGCATATTTTGTGATTTTGATGTTTTTCTATGGTTGATTACTTATTTTGTGGGAAACCTATGTAGAGTGGAAAAGAGAATTAAAAACATCAAGTATATATATATTTTGATTGGACATCTAAAACCTAGCACTATGTAGACTCTATGAGTCCTCATTCCTTTTATCGAAGTCCTTTTACCTTACCAACTCATACATGGGATGACACAATCTTGCACATGTCATATTTCTTGTTGCTTACTAGCAAGGAAATCATAGGTGTTCTTAATTGAAGATATTATCTTAATTTTAATTGAGAAAAAAATAGCAATGATGAATCATTTCCACCTTAGTGGATCAATATTTATGTACAAGGACTCCATTATTAATGTAATGGTAGCTTCAATTTTAAGATGCTAGAGATCATGAAAAAAGCCAAAGAAAAAAATTGAATGCATGATAAATTATTTTGAACATACTTAGTAAACTAGCATTCCATGAGACCACATTTTTTGAGGGATTTAGTGAAGGTATACTATTTTGGTTTTCTATAAAGCATGATCCATTACATTGTCATATCATCAGATTCACATACTTGATGTCACTATAAGCATTTTAGCAAATCATTCTAGGTGCGGCTGCCCCCCCCTCCCTCTCCTATTGCCTCTGATGGCTTTCATAAATCATTCTTTGATGCTGCTCGTGCCCAAGTCCCGGATAGGGTTCATCCTTTTCCTTGTGCTTGGGCCTCCCTTGTTGTGGTTTGTGGGCCTGAGGTTGCTGAGAATGAGGAATACTATGTGCAAAAGGGTGTGGTCTGCAGGTTTAATGGCCTATGGCCCTCCCTTCCCGATCTCCATGGTTGGGTTTCTACTTCTTGGAAACCTATTGTTTCAGAACAGATTGAGCTCTGTCCCAGTGCTAGAAGGTTTTTCTTTGCAACTTTTTCTTCCTTAGAGGATCGTGACAGAGTGTTGGACAAGGTGTGGATGTAGGGTGTTCATTCTCTATTCATTTAACCTTGGTCTCACTCTTTCAATCATCTTATGAATCCTTTGAATATTAGACCTATTTGGGTTCGACTGTCGAATCTCCCACTCCAGTTTTGGGAGCATTCTTACTTTGAAGCTATTGGCAATGTTGTTGGTAGCTTTTTGAAGGTGGATTCTATGTCTTAGGATCTTGGGCATACTACAATGGCTCATATTTTAATCGATTTGGACATCTCCAAACCTATCCATGGTGATGTGGTGTTGATGGTGGTAGAAAGACCTTGGAAGTAGCCTTTGGACTATGAGGGGCTCCCTTTTCGATGTAGGAGATGCTTCTTTGTTGGTCACATGGCCTCTAGTTGCCCTCTTGCTCACCACATGGGTGTTGCTACTTGGTGGAAGAATGCTCTCCTGAACCATCTCACAGTTGATTCTCCCTCTTTGGATGATTCCTTTGAGGAGGGCAAACCTCCCCTTACTGCTCCATTAGAGTCAGAGCCTTTCTAGGCTCCTCTTCTAGCCTACCCTTATGCGGAACCTTCTACTGTCGCTATGTTGTCAGTTCCTGCCCGTCGCTCACTGCCTGATTCTACTGGTCCTTTGATAACTTCTGACTCCTCTTCTTTTTTGTCATCTCCCTCACCGTGTGATGTATCCTCACCTAGGGTGGCTGTTGTGGATCCGCTCCCCTTGCCTCGCTTGGTGGATTTTGATTATGATCCTTCCTGGTTAGTTGTGCTGAGGAAGAAGGGTCTTCCCAAATCTGTTGCCTCTTTGTAGCCACATGTTCTGGGAGTGAGATTGGTCCCCTCTGGTTCTAGGGTTGTTTAATCTTTTTCTGTTGTTCTACAACTATCGGTCAACTGTCTCTGTTTGTTTCTCTCTAGTTTAGTTGGTTTGAACTCTGCTTCCTTTGGCCTACTGGGCTCTCTGTGGAAAGGGTACAACACCTTGTAAATGATGCTTATCTTATCAAAACAAATTTAGCAAATAATTAGTTGAGATTACCTCTTTTAGTATTATTATAAAATCTCAAAATAATTGGTCTATAATCAACTACACTTTAATTATTGAGAAACAAACAATGGATAAATCATTATTTTTATAAATGAACAATAAAATCCTTATGGGTTATACCAAGGTGAATCTTAGATGATTTTTAGAGAGTATGTTTAGCATTCAAGCATTGCATTCTAAACTTGTATCTAGAATGTCGAGCAACCTTTTGTGAAAATTGATAATAGTCAATTGAACCTAGTTGTATGAACAACATTTGTATAAATTCTATTGGGGTTATGGGTAGAGACTTGTTATGATGGCATTGTCCAAACTTACAATCATTGCATACCATTATTTATCTTGATGATTAAATATTTATTAGAAAGATTTATGTAATATTAGGTAGCTCTCTTCTAGTGAATTTTATGAAATGGCCACAATATGGTTGTTTAATATTGTGGGTAAGTATTCAACCTAGCTATGCATTGATGGGATGAACTAGTAAGGTTTCTAGCATTTCTAAATTGAGGAGATGTCTAAATTAAGATTCGGGTGTCCTTTGAAGTTCCTTGTTGTGATATGCAATAGTAATTAATGAAACTCTATGAGCTATGAACTTAGTTTAGAATATGTATTGTTAAATGGTGGTTTGTTACACTAATAAGTCTCATTCCTTTATGTGGTTTTCCTTCTATAGTTTTATTTCTATTTCCCTCCCATAAGTAATGTTACTTGAGGTGGTTATAAAACATTGGCCAGGGAAGCTATGCAATATTATTTTGAGAACTAATGGGACTTTGATCCCGTTTGGGAGTGGGTATGTAGGAAACCCTTGGGCTAATGAAGCCCTTGTGACCCAAGTTTGTAGGGGAGGGCTTAAGTGATAACTCTAGGGTTTGGGGTTGTTCCTGAAGTTGATTATCACACCCTCTTCAATATACTTCAACTTAAGGTTGAAATATACACTAGATGGTTGTGATCTCACCTTCTAATTAATATGTCCATAGTATAAATGTTTGGCCCTAATAAAAGTTCATTTATTTTCATCAAGTTTATCGACTTTGAGGTTGTTGTGTTTGGCTTTCCGAAACCTACTCAAATATTGGATGCTCTTTTAAAGTCACTATTATGGTTGTTTATCTTGAAGCGAATGCGTGACAATGCCTCTAAACTTAGATGAACTAAAATAATTAAAGCTTGTGTACAAAACACTACGACATGGTGTTTGACATTAGTGATAAGTATAGAACACTATATGCTAGTGTCTAGACTCTAGTGAGGACCATTCTTCCATGAAATAAGGGTATGATAAACTTGGCCATGACATGGCTTTGAATGTATTAAAGAAATTGGATAACTTCTATCTAATGATTATGTTGCTAAATTAAGCTAATATGATCTAATAGTGTGGGCAATATTTACTCTTATGGAGGTTCTACTTCTAATTATTTCCTAGGTTTGTGTTCAGTTATGATGGAATTCCTCGTGTTTTCCTTTTCCAAATGTTGGCAACTAGTAGTAGGTATTACCAAATATGGTATGGTGTTTTATGTTTATGTCTATTGGGTGGATAATGGTAAGATAAGCTTAATGATGGATAATACTTAAAATGCATGTACTCAAAAGTAGAATATTGTATATAAGTTTTTTTTTTGTCTAATTAATAATGTGTTACTCACTAGCAATTAAGTGAAGTGAATGGACTCAATTACCTTATGAGTGGTAGTTTTTTATGTATATGCATTTGAATGCATGCCAACTTATGTGGGATCAATGTGTTACTTGTGTGTTGATAAGTTGACATCAAGGCCTCTAGGACCTTATGTATATGGTTAGGGATCACATTATGTGGCATGTAAGTAGGTCAACATGATCAATATATTTATGAATACTTGTGACAATTAGATTATGTGTAATTGGCTATAAGATGACCCCACATGTCATAACTAAGTTTGATATAGTTGCAAATAGCCAAATGTCACTAGTACTATCCAAGTGAAATTTGTTGGGTGTTATTTTTCATATCTTTGATTTTAGCCCATTTTCACTAGTACTATAAAAGGTGTAGGATGCCATGGGCTATCAATGATATGATGTAGGAACATTCTAGTAGGCTATCACCAATACCATCTAGTTGACATATGCCAAAATCTACCCATGGTATGATAGAGAATAGTTGACCTTCACTATTTCCACACAAATTAGAGATGCCAAGACCTACCACATGCAAGGTTGGACCAACTTTCACCAGTGGCATGGATACGATAGGTATTAGGATTCACCAACTCAAAAGTTTCAACAAGTTGTGGTAATTTGATTAATGAACTTATGTGATGTGTGTTTCTACACTTAAACCTTATTTGTTCATGATCATAATTAGTATGAGATGTGTGCCCATCATCATAGCTTTTGCAAAGATATAGGAAAAATGATGAAACTAATGTAGTATGAGATACACTGACATGATTTTTTGGCTGGGATGCACATAAATTGGTAAGTATTAGTGAATTGATTAATTAGAAGATGCATGTAGGAGGTTGCATCCACTTCCTCTTGCTAATTGGTCACCATGTTTATCAACCACTATGTACTTGTGTAAAAATGGCATCTTGTGTTGTGCACATTGTTATACTTATGCCCTTGCCAACAGTGGCAAGTAGTATGAAATTTTTTCTTGTCGTCATAGGTGGCAATGGATTGGAAAAAAGATGGGACCCATATTGCAATATAGGATGCATCGCCATTATATTTTCAAATGGGATGTACTTATAGGATTTTGTGTTAGTGAATTAGGAGAAGGGAAAGATACTTGCAATAAGGTTGCAACTACTTTCCTTTTGCTAGTTGTTCACTATGCATACTTGTGAGGTTGTTAAATTATTCATGTTGTGTATATGTGGTGGGTGCTTGAGTTGTGTATATATGATGCATGCACAAATTATCACATATGTATGTGAATTATTCCCACTATGTATATATGATGTATGCCTAAGATTGTAACCATGTGCAACTATGATGTATGTAAGTTAGTCACACTATGTCTATGCGATATAGGCTTGAGCTAATTGTTGTGCATAGTTGTGAGGTGTATAGGAGCTAGTTACATTATTTATATGTGACACATGTCACAACTAACATTGAGTATAGATGATGTATGCTTGATCCAATCACTGTGAGAACATGTAATGTTGGAATGATATTGTTGTGTGTTTGTATACTAATTGTTATCACTAAAATCTGCACATTGTTGAATTTAGAATTCAACAATCTGGTGAAACATGGGAATGATCCCACTTTGAATGAGACCAAACCTCTAGAGAAGGCCTCGACTTCCTATTGGTTATCACCTAAAGTCTATTGATTCTTGAGGGGAAAAGGGAGAAAGATTACTGAAAAAATGATAAAACAAAATTGGTAAACACTACTTCCTAATGGTGATACACCTAACTGGTATTTGGACTAGAAATTCAGATTTCAGTACACTAACATACAATGATTTGAAGAAAAAAAACTTGCACAACCTCTATGTATGTGTTTTGCATAAATATTTTATAAAGAGGCCTGCTGCATGAATCTTTAGGAGGAAATAAATTTCATAGCTAAAGTAACCTACATTTTTGACTCTAGTTATAACTTGCACTAACACATTCTTTGCTAATAGGTGTTGAATATGAGACACAATTATCAGGAAATGGAAATATTTCACAAGTAATCTAGTCAATCAAAAATTGCACACAATGAAGCAAAAGAATATGGAAGGAAAAACTAACCCCATTCAATGTTTCCAAGGTCTGCACTGTATTTCATGTCAATGTGAGTTACAAAAGTTTACAAGAATCTCCCTTAGGACTGTCAAAGTCACTAGGTTTAAAAGCTACATAAAGAAGAACTAACTCAAAAATGGGTAGTAAAAGTGACTAAGTAGGCAAGCTCCACCAAAATAGGTTCCATAAAGCTCATGGGTCGGATGCAACAAAAATCCCACAAATCTAGCTTCTAGATCTCATCCAAAAGAGCTCAAAAATGTTGAAATGGTCAAGTTTGACCATGTCAAACATAATGACAACTCAAAAAGCTCCAAGATTCTCTCCAATGCTCATAAAAGGTCAAAAAACAACCCCTAGATGCTCTCCTCATGTTTGCTAACTGCAAATAACCTCCCTCCATTCGTGACATGTCATCAATACAATTCATTCTCCATTTCATGACTTGGTCACATCATAAAGGATAAACACATCTTATCTTTTATGTGTTGAAAGCTTTATGACTTAGGTTATTTAGCACATGTTTTCACAATTTTTGCATTTAAAGGTAATGCTTTAAATTTAAGTGATTTATAAAATATCACCTAAACTTAAGCATTTTGCAATATAAACAAGTGCAAAAATAATAAAAGACTAAGCATTTGGTTAAAATTCTAAGCAAAAGTATTGCTGAGTTAAAATGTATAAAAATGCTTAAAGTACATAAGGAATAAAGCATAGACAAGGCATAAGACATAAGTCTTAGCCTATGGTGGAAATAAGGGCATGTTTAACTTAAAACATGAGCAAAAAAAATACACCCAAACTCCATCAACATACATTTAGGTTAAAACCCTAGAGAAAAAACTGAGCCAAAGCTTGACAAGTATTTCATTTTCATCCATCAAGCCGCAAAGATAAAGATAGTGCCATCGTCCATGAGGGTTTCAAGTTTCAAACATACTCCAGAATTGTGAGGAAGAAAAACAACTACTACAGTGGCATTGAAACTTGTATTTTACACTGGCAAGCCCATTTTTTAAAGGTAATTACATGATAAAATACCTTTATTTTCAATTTGTTTTGGTATAAAAGCCTTCGATGGCCACAACTTTTGTAGTCATTCGTAATGTTTATTTTCATATTATCAACACTAGCTACAACTAACTGGGTTTTTGATGTATCTATTGTGTTTTTTCATCCTTTGTCTATTCTGCTTCATTTTGTGGCCGAATTTGAGGGAGACTTGCAACTTTTGACACATGACTCTCTAGCAAGTGATAAAGGTAAGCTTTGAATATGTTATTTATCCCTCTCATCTGTCGCTGCTGTACTTAGATAAATGCTTATGGCCGCCATGAGGGTTTTGTGTATTTATATTTTTGTGTAGTTGCGACCATGAGTTTTTTTCATTTGGGGTTTTCTCTTGTGAACCTTAGCCACGGCTAAGACTCCTGTGGCACACATAATCTAGGTTTGTAATTCTTTTGAAAAAAATGAAGGATTCCTCCTTCAATGTATTCCTCTTGTGACTTCATTATTCTTCTGTATTCGTTCGACCATTTCTATTCTTACCCCTATGGGTTTCTTTTGTAGGCCGCCATGATCATATTTATTTCTCAGGCAAAAGAAATAAACCCCTCTTCACATTTTTTTGAGGATTATGGAAATTTGTAAGTCTGGATGAATATGTCAAACCTCTGTGTATTTCATTTTTTGGGTTTCTACATACCCACAACTTCATTGTGTATTCATTTCCTTTCAAAAGTTCCTTTACTTTTGAACATTTCCTTTTTATGTGTTGAATCCGTCTCAATGTCGTCATGAGAAAAACCCTTGAGGATTTATTCCATCCATAAGTTCCAGTTTCCCTTTGTTCTGTATTTTTGAATTCCAGATAAAATAAAATCTCCAACCTTGTGCTTGTGGCATCATATTACAGAAGACATGGTCTTTACTAACTTAAAATGTAATACAACATTAAATTCTCTGGAAACTCCATATTGTTGAAAATTTTGACGCTGTCATAATCTTTACTTTTTGAATGTATTATGCATTTATGTCTGAAAAATGAATAAGACATTCATAAAGATTCTCTTGTAGCTTGCTTATTCATAATCATATAATAAAAGAGAGAAGTCCTTTCATTTGTTGATGAGTAACTCTCTTTTCCATGGCACCTCATACTTGGTATTTAAAATAGAAAAATATATTTGCACAATGACTATTGGCTTGCATTGTTATGATTTTACATATTACAAAAATTCTATGAATGACATAATGTTAACGTTTTAATGTGCAATGCATTGTAAAAATGGAATTACCTTGTAGCACTAATATTATTCACACTTTGCATATTGGTGCAATTTTGAAACTTCTGTAAAACACCATATTAGATTCTCATGATGTTCATATTGTTTATGTCATGTTATGAGCTCGACTCAACCCTTTTGGGAGCCTCATTTATCCCCACTCATGTTGTAACTTGATAAATTAGATAAAAAACATAAATGTTCTTGTATCTGCACATGAAACAAAAAAAATTAGAAAAAAAATATGTATATTTTAGGTGTGTTTGATGACTCCAATGGTTTTCTGGGACACCTAAAATGTACACATGGATTTTTAATGCACATTATGATTGGTTTATACATGCATAGGGTGAATGTGTATATAATGTTTATAGTTAACCATTGCTTAGAGCATGCTCTAACACTGTTGTTACTCTCATATGTAGGACTATGAGCGATGTGGAGCTAGAAGGGCAGATGAAGCTAGAGACAATAGAAGAACAAAATGGCACCAGTCAAGACCAATCATTCACAGGAAATGGCTAGTTACTTTCCTTCTATGCATATTCATTTGTTTCCTTTACTTATTCATGTATAAATCTTTCATAATTTGTATTGAATAAGTTAAGTTTATCTCACGACTTGTGTGAGATAATGTACACTTTTACATTCAATAAAGATTACTCTTTTATGAAAAGATCAGAATCTTTTATTTGTTATATGCATGTGTATGAATGCAATGATCTATAATTGTAATCTTTTTTGGATTGTTTCATTTATACATTTGGATGTAATGTAGGAAAGTTAATTAAATGTACTTCATTTTCGTCAGTTTAAAATCAACAAGCTCTACCATAATTGAGCAAGTAACGAAATTAGGTAACACTAATGCTAGCATGGAACTAACACTTGATTGGGGTATGTTGGTTATTACTCTATTGTAATTGGATTAATTTGAAAGCATGAGCTTGATGAATAATTATGTTTTAAAATGAAGACCAAATATTTCAAATAAGAGGACGGGATGAATTCTCTCTATCATTAGATTATGAACTATGAATCCTTTAATTCCTAGAAAAAGGATATGTAGGTAGGGATATTATGAATGAATCTCAAGGTTTAGATATGGGTCTAGGGATGACCCTAACATTGGAACTTACCACATTCTAGTGCAAGTATAATGGTGGTGACAAAGAGTCATCACCACAATTGTGATTGAAAAATCTATAAATTCAACACTTCTAAATTATATGGAAGATGCTTGGATGATAAAGTTCATACATGTGTGGTTATTACACAATCTACTTGTAAAGAGTGCTTCTTGACTTTCATCAAGTTTGAGTCACAATAAGCTTATTTTTAGGTGGGTCATAGGACTTACAATTTTTTTTAATCAACTTGAAAGAAGGGGAGTAAGCTACATTTTAGGGGGTATACAAACCTCTACCTATGCTCTCATAGAGTCTTTTACTCCAACCATTAGTATTGACATAGAAGTTAGCTGTTGTTCTAGACTGGTTCGAGAAGTGGGAAAACACTCTTATAATGAGATATTGAAACATAAACTAGCTTGAAATTTGTTGGGAAAAACCCGACTTTTATAATTTGATTCTCAAGTCCTAATTTAAGTTGATCCTATGTCAATCTAGGGCATAAACTTGTGAAAAGAATGGTAGTTGTTGTACAAGGTCTGAAGATAGTAATTTGAGTAGAATGAAATAGAGCTTCAAATTAACAAATAAATTTTGAAAACTAAAATCTTATCTTTAGGGTGTGGGAGGGAGAGACTTAGAGAGAGATAAAGTGTGTGTCTGTGTTCTCTTGTTAGGGTGGGAGGGAGAGACCTAAGAGAGGGAGAGGGGAACTAGGAGGGAGAAACCTGAGAGAGAGATAAAGGGAGTGAGAGATATACCTAAGAGAGAGAGAGAGGGGGTGGGAGGGATAGATCTGAGAGAGAGGGGGAGAGGAGGGGGTTGGACCTAAAGACTAAGCCATAAACCATAAAGCCTAAACCATAAATACTAAACCATAGACCATAAACCATAAACCATAAAGCCTAAACCAAAGAGAGAGAGATGGGGGAAGAGAGTGTGTGAGAGAGAGAAACAAAAAGGGAAGGAGGAAGGTTGGGAGATTAAGAGAGAGGGAGAGAGAGGGAGAGAGAGAGGGAATGAGGGGGGGAGAGGTAGAGATGGAGAGAGGTAGAGATAAGTATATAGGGAAGGAGAGATAGAGAGGGTGCAAGAGGGAGGGAGATAGATAGAGACAAGTAGAGAGGGGAGGAGAGATAAAGGGAGATAGAAGTGTGATAAAGAGAATGAGAGAGAGAGGAGGGAAGGTGGAAGGTGGAGAGATTGAGAGAGAGAGGAGGGAGGGAGAGAGAGAGATAGAGAGGGATAGTTTAGATAGAGTGAAGTAGAGAGGGAAGGTGGGTGGGAGGAAGGAAGAGAGAGAGAGGGGGGAGATAGAGAAAATTAGAGAGGGAAGGAGGGAAGGAGGAAAGGAGGGAGGGATGGATGGTGAGAGAGAGGTTAGATAGATAGAAGTATAGAGGGAAGAAGAGAGTGTGAGAGAGAGGTCTAGAGCATGAGGGATACAAAATGAGTGAGATAGAGAGAGAAAGATGATACAACTTGTTGATTATTGAAATTTGACCTCTTGATTACTGGAATTTGACATGCTGATTACTGAAATTTGACATGTTGATTACTAAAATTTGATTATCTAATTTTTTTGAGATATTCCAAAAACTAGAATTTGCATTATAACTTCTAGATATCTGAAACCACTCTCAAACATCCTTCCTATGTATATGAAATATAACTTAAAGTATAAGAAAGTAAATGTCCATATGTAAATTTATACTTAAATGTTTATTTCATGTATATAGTTTCCCTGAAAGATAATAAGAAGAAAGAGACAAGAAAAAGAGAAGACATTTTTTTTAATGTAGACCAAAACAACATGCTTGTGTTTTGGAAATATTTTTTTGATTTAAAAAATTGCACATTTTTTGAACTCAAAATGCACGCGTTTTAAAATTTAAACCATAACGTGAGCACATTGTAATGCAGGCGCATTGTAATGCGGGCACATTGTAACACATTCATGTTATGACTTAGTAATGACCGATCCTAGGCAAGTGGTCATTACCAAGCCATCACACGAGCGTGTTTTACTATAACATGCTCACATTTTCTCTGTTTGAAGATGAAAAAGTAAATTGGCCACAAATTGGCTACCCATCTTCATGCACCTGCCCATATTTGTGGTTGTATTGTTATCCATGTAGATACCTAAAGTTGATCATTCATATTTGATCAATTTATCCTAGTTCTTTTTGTTCTTGATTCACATATTAATTAAATAATGTTTCTATTATTTAATTAATATCCATGTAACAAGATCCTATTATCCTATTCTTCATCTAAATATCATTTTTCATTTCCACTAAACCTAAACCTTGGAAAATTAGCTTAAATTTGAACCCCTTCTTCTAGAAACTAAATAATTTTATTTATTTAATTTTTCTTTTTTAGAAATCCTCCATAATCTTCCTCTAATTTATCATTTTCCCCTAATTTTCATCTAATCAAATATGCATGAAAAAATCAATGATTATGTGAGGATTTGACCATCCCAAATCTCCACAAAATATACATGTATTTTCAAGTACAAGTGGTACTACAAGGTATGGGCCAACCTTAAATGTTCCAATTTTAAATTCACCTATGTATCTTGGAAGCATGGCGTAATCCTCCTTGTTTTCATAAAAGACAATTTTAAATTCTTTTGTACCTTAAGGATTAGGTGATGACAAAGGAAACCTTTCTAAGGATCCTTCCATAGTACTTGGAGGTACCTCCAAGTGTCATATAAAATTCCAACTATCCACTAATTGTCATGTATACTCATCCATTGGCCTTCCACCAAAATTTGATTCTCCACTCTCATCTAACCTTGTCTTTCCATTTGTTATCTCCTCCTTGCTTGAGATGCCTCAAGAATTTTAGACCATTAATCTTCCAAATGCATTCCAACCCTCCATCTATTGGGCCAAACATCTATAAATTCAACCTCATCCAAATCAATTTGGTTAACAATCTTGAATATAGTGTTATGTTGCTGAATTGCAATCACAATCAAAAAATCATTGATAAAAACCATTTACATGCAACTAGGAAATATTAGTATGATTTAATTTATGTTATATTATGCTTTGTTTGGATTTTATAGTGTCTAATCTGAGTGTTTTCGTACAATTGTGTTGATCAATTTAGTTGTTTTAGATTGTTCATCTTACACATATTTCCATTGCACACAAGCCGTAATGCTTAAACATATGAAGGATGCATTAGATCTAAGCTTGATGTTTCAAGTATCCATGGAGGCTCAATAAGTGTATTATAATGTTTCATTGCTAAATAGTACATTGAGTGTCGATGTTTGTAGAGATTGGATTTTTATCTCATGAGATTTTTTTGGTGTATATCTTGTGTAATCTTGTGGTATGTCTCTCATTAGACTATGTAAGGAACAATTTGATCAACTTGGTAATTTTTGTACATTAGATGGTTGTAATATATTGAGTTTTTTGTAATTTGTGAGAGCATAGTAATCTAATTACATGCCATATTTGTGTATTTTCAAACAATGAATATTAACCAATTGCAATTGATAATAATTATTTAGAGAGCTAATTACTATCAAGAATGATATGAAAATTAAATAGAGTAAAATATCATATACATAGATTCTTAATAATTTTTTTAAAGAATTTTAGAAATAATATGTTATATGAAGTAATGATCATATAATTATGTTTATTTCAAAAAAAAATTGAAGATTAAATAGGACACGTCTATCACTATACAAGGAAATTTTCTAAATCATATTAGTGACTTTTACCATGCTTGAAAAAAGAAAAGAAAAGAAGAACCATGTTGTTAAAAGAAGCATGATACTTTCATTTTTGTCATCTTTTAGATGGGAAAAGTCAATTATCCATAAGAATAATGAAGTCCCAACTCCATAGTCATTTGCTAATTTATTAGAGTATAATAAACAATAATTATACCAATGTTCCAAATAATTTGAAATACAAAATTCTAAACATAATATTAATTTGTAGTTTTGGCTAAAAAGTCTCCAAGAGATATCAATTAAAAATATGCTTCTATTCTATGCCAAGGTTTATCATCAAGCTTTTAGACATTTATCTCTAAGTTTTTATTTGCCACAATTATATATATATATATATATATATATATATATATATATATATATATATGGTTTGATAGACAGTGTATTTATTTTCTTTCTTTTCAAATATGTGTACATCACTTGATCATTTAGCTAATAACTATTCAATTTTTTACAATTACTTTCTTTAGTAGAAAAGGAAAAAATATTCATTTCCAAAATAATCTTATTTACAAAGAATCATATTCAAATAAAAAATAATATAATAGAATTTAGAAACCAACAACAGAAGTAGGTAGGGGTGTAATGTGATTGTTTGTTGTTGTATAATGTTATTATTATAGTTCATTAATGTTGCAAAAATAAATAAAAATATTCATGTGAGGTGTGCTTGTTGTTTTAAATAATTAGTTAATAGAAGCTAGGGGTATAATGTGATTGTTTGTTGTTGTATAATGCTGCAAAAATAAAAAAAATATTCATGTGGAGTGTGCTTGTTGTTTTAAACATTTAGTTAATAGAAACAACTAGAGTAATGTGATTGTTTGTTGTTGTATAATATTATTATTATAGTTGATTAATGTTGTAAAAATAAAAAATAAAAAAATCATATCGGTGTGCTTTGTTATTTTGAATATTTAGTTAATAGAAGGTAGGGGTGTAATATGATTGTTTTTTTTTTTTATAATGTTATTATTATAGTTAATAAATATTGTAAAAATTAAAAAAAATCAATTATACAAATATATATTATTATAATAACTACACATATATATGATATTTATTGTAATATTTCATACACTTGGTAAAAAAATATAAAATATGCATTGAGTATACTCACATTTATTTAATAAGCTTTGAAAATCTTACCAATTATTAAATTAAAATGTAAAATACTACCTATACATTAACAATATAATGATGTATGTAATAATGCTCATGTCATATAGGTTTGAAATTTGATTCAATAAAATTAAAATTGCATGCAATGAATGTATTAGTATTCTTGCCTTGGGAAGAAATAATAATGAACCATAAAATTAATACAAAAAATTTGAAAAAAATTAAAACATTAAAAAATAATTTTTAAAAATATATTTTCTTAAAAAATAAAAATTACTTAATTTCAATTATTAATATTTAAGAATAACAACTAATTAAATTTTTTCTATAAATATAAATATTCTGTGACAGTTTGATGATTTAAATACTTGTCATTTGACGTTTTATGAAAAATATAAATTGTAAAAACCAATCACCTGTAACACAAATGTTAGTTCAATCCCCAAATTCATCTATCTAAAATCTCATTTAAATACCAATTTCAAACCCACCAAGAAATAATTATATAAAATTAAAAATAATTTAATCCTAAAATTAATCTATCTAAAAACATAAATTATTTGTAAAAACCAATTACCTATAAACAAACATTGGATCTTGAAAAAAATAAAAGCTCCCAATTACCTTAAAAAAAATGTTGTATTTGAAAAAAATGAAAATTCTTGTTTTGTTTCATATGGATATCCTATATAGATTAAAAAATGTAAAAGTCAAAAAGATTGATAATTAGTAATAAATCTAAAAAATCTTAGATTTATGTTACAATTAACAAGAAATTTCTAAATTCATATAAAATATAAATCTTGTTTTAAAAGTTAAAAACCAATCATTTCTATTTTGAAATAAAATTGAATTAATATATTTTTTATAATAAATATTATAAATCATAAAATAATGATAACTATTAGCAAAATTATCAAAATCTTAAATTTATTGTTAATTTTTAAAAAAAATTAGAAACTACTGTATTTTAAATTTAAAAGATTCTATTTTGAAAAGATTTTGAATTAATATCTATATATTATAAATCCTATATATTAATATAAAGTAATGATAAGTGTTAGTAAAAATGTCAAAATCTTAAATTTATTGTAAAAAAATATTTTAAAAATTAGAAAGAATTATATTTTATCTTTGAAAAGATTCTAAATTAATTTCTATTTTTATAATAATGTTTATGATAAAAATATAATAATGTTTAAGATAAAAATATAAATGAGTTTATAATTAGAAATTGGAATAATTCTTTCTAATTTCACTTTATATTAATATATATGATTTATTATAAATATATTTATTAATTCAAAATCTGTTGAGAATAGAATCTTTTCAAGATTAAATATAGTTCTTTCTAATTTTTTAAAGATTTTTACATTTTTACTAATAGTTATCATTGTTTTATATTAATATATATGATTTATAATATTTATTATAAAAATATATATTAATTCAAAATCTTTTCAAAATAGAATATAATTGATTTTTAACTTTTTGAATATTTTAACAAGATTTATTTTCTACATAATTTAAAAACTTCTTGTTACAATTAACAATAAATTTAAGATTTAAGATTTATTTCTAATTATCAATAGTTTCTAATTTTACAATTTTTTAATATATATATATATATATATATATATATATATATATATTCTTATGAATAACAACATAGCACAAATTTTCATTGTATTTTCAAAGCATTTATTTATTTTATAGCATTGTTTGTTCAACAACATTTATTTTATAGCATTTTGTGTACAGTGACTCTTAGCTTTGATTTTCTTCAATAGAGCATTTGGTTTTATTGGTGAGCATGTTGAAATTTGCTTTCCTTTATTTTATAACATTTTGTGTACAGTGACTCTTATCTTTGATTTTCTTCAATAGAGCATTTGGTTTTATTGGTGAGCATGTTGAAATTTGTTTTCCTTTATTTTATAGCATTTTGTGTACAGTGACTCTTAGCTTTGATTTTCTTCAATAGAGCATTTGGTTTTATTGGTGAGCATGTTGAAATTTTCTTTTTCTTTTACAAATAATTTATATTTTTAGATAGATGAATTTAAAATTAAACTATAAAAAAATTTGAACAATAGCAGCTAATTTCACTTTATAGCATTGCTTTTTCAATAACATTTATTTTACAGGTGATTCAACTTTGATTTATTTTACTTGTGTTTTATTAGTGAGCATGTTGAAATTTTAGATAATGAATTGAATAAGGATTAAACTATTTTTAATTTTATATAATTATTTGTGGATAGGTTTGAAATTGATATTTAAATATGATTTTAGATAGATCAATTTGCCAATTGAACTATTTTTAATTTTAGATAATTATTTCTTGCTAGATTTGATTTGAAATTGATATTTAAATGTGTTTTTATGATATTTACACATATGAATCAATAAATTAATTTATAGTCAAAATAGTAATACAATTTTACAAATTAGAGAATAAATATATGGAAAAAACAATCATATTGTGCAATATAATTATTCTTAATCTAATACTCTATGCATTGTCAAAATGTAAATTACATATATATAATTATTTAATTATCAATAAAATTTATTATATGCAATTGGATTTACTAATTGAGTGCATACATAGTTTCTAAAATTTGTAAATTTTCTAAATAATTATTTTATAAAATAATATTTCATAGATTACTAATATATTGATTTTTTAGATATTTTAAATTTTTTTTGACAGTTAAATTTTTTCATAAAACGTAAAATGACAGATATTTAAATGAACAAACCGTCACAAAATTTTCATATGACAGTCAAGGGTGACCGTCAAATTCCAGGCCTGCACACGACAGTTATTTGAAGAATTGTTCCCAACACACATTCTTCAGACAATCAGTCAATAGCCTACGTGGAAATACAACGCACTTTGGTGACTACTGACCAATGATTTGATTGGATTGCCATTAATATTGTCAGAGAGAATATTTGGAGAAACATTGAGTATGCGTGTTAGAGAGAACAATAGAAGATTCATTTCAGAGTCCATTCAAGAGTTCGAAGTAGAATATGTTCGGAAAGATTTTTGTTTTTTTTAAAAGATTTCTTTTCTAATAGCCGAAGGATTTATTCCCCAAGGAGAAGACCAGTTGGATGTTTCTTGGGGTTATTTATATCAGTTGGCCAATCTGTGCTTGCTTGAAGTATGGGAGAATTGGGCTCTCACCAAATATTGTAAAATCCATGACTTGCTGCTTGATTTGGCAATTGATATATCTAAAGAAAACAGATGCACATTTGCTGTTGAAGATGTCATCACATCTGTGAAAAGAATTTTACTACCCAAAAAAGGGATAACACAGACTAGGGTTTCTTGTCCCAAGTCTCTTCGCACTTTGTCATTTTATAATAATCCCATTGAAAAAATCAAGGCAAACTTCTTCAGCCCAGTAAGATTATTAAGGGTCCTTGATTTGAGTGAAACTAAGATCTCCACAGTGCCCCACAGTGTTGGAAAGCTAAAACTTCTCAAGCCTTTAAATTTATCAGGGACAAATATTGAGGAGGTACCAATCTGTGTGAGAAGCCTTAAGAGTCTTGTCTTGCTCAATCTACCTTGTGGACATCTGCAAAGGCTGCCTAAGTGGATAAGTGCACTCAAGTGTCTTCAACATCTCAACATACAGTATTGCCACAGTGAGCTGCCAAGTCATCTACCCAGGGAAATATCAGAGCTCGAGTCTTTGCGAGTAGTGAGATCAGATCATTTAAGGTTCTCTGTTGAAGAGGATGGGTTTTTAAAGTTGGAGGATGTCGCCAAATTAACCCGCCTCCAAGAATTAAGATTGTATGTAAACCATGAAAGGGAGTTTGTGAGTATCGAAGATGGAATCCTTCCTCAGCTACTCAAGATGCGCCGTCTATCAATAGTATCTCGTTGTTGCACAGAATCGAGTCACCGACACAATATCATTGCCCTGCAGGATCTTCAAACACTTTGTTTGCGGAAAATTGCGGTGCCAAGTTGGGTGTGTAGGCTAACAAATTTGAAGCAACTCATAATAAGGGGTTATGATTGTAGTGGTTATCCGGCATTAGAAGCAATGCCGAACTTGATAGAGTTGAGATTAGAGGGTAATCAGAGTTGTAGAAAACTAGCAAACGCCTTGGGAAAGTCATCTGCGTTTCCCAAGTTACGCTTTCTATTTATTGCAGACTTCCCTCTTTTGGAGGAGCTGCCGGATTTGGAGGACGGAGCCATGGTCGTCCTGGAGAGATTCCGTTTAGAGAGATGCCCGAGGGTGAAGAAAGTCCCAGAGGGATTTGAACGGTTGACCAGACTAAGGAAGATCTGGTACGAAGGGACAGGAACGGATGAATTTAGAGAGGGATTGAGTGAAGGAGGGGAAGTTTGGAATAAAATCAAAATAAAAAATCCACATGTAGACATTAGAGATAACATATCAACCAAAATACTATCTACATTCTTTAAAGTTTTAAAAAAAATTAAGATACATGTATTTCAAAATATTTTTTATTAGAGAATATTTTTCTTCCAATTAATAATATCAATTTAATTTTGTTTTTCCTTGGTTCATGTAAGCATTATCTATGTTCAATTTTAAATATGGTTCAAATTTTGTTTGTGGAGCACATTTGAACATTTCTTATTTTTTAAATATTTAAATAAATAATATAAAAAAAGAGTTCTTTTAAAAAAAATTGTAACAAGTTTATCTCATGAAATTATGTAGATTTGATGATAAAAGAATATTATTTCATTAAAAATTAATGATATTATCAAACAAGACAAGTGTCCTAAATTATTGAGTGACAAAGTCATAGTCTTGTCTTGAAATTTTGAGTGTTAAATTTCAAACTTCATCTCTACCATATTGAGTCACCTTGTGTAAGTTCATATTTCAATCTCAAAATATGAATGATTTGTGTCAAAATTGACAAAGTTGTTATGATGTTCTAAGAAAAATTAGATCTTAGAAAAAACATAAGTTTCTAACGTAGAAATAAAAATTTCTCTTAAAATAGAATTTCAAAATTTTTGATGCTCCTTTTTAAAAATTTTTACACCACAAACTTCATAAACTTGCAAACTTATAATATGTCAAAAATAAAAAAAATTAATCCACCTCCATAATCATTAAAAACTCACATACCCACCTGAAAGTCTAAATAGATTATAAAGAATAGGGATTGAAAATGTTCCATACAAATTTAAACTTCTTACATAATTACATCCTGATTTCAAAGCCACATTGATAAAGTTTAAAAAGAAATCATTTAATGCTTGCTTATACAATGTATCTTATAAAACCTATGCTTTCTTCTAGTCATTTGCAATAAATACCAACATCCTATTTTCAACATCTTGTTTGCAATCAAATTACAGAAGCCAAGAAAAATTTGAAGAGAAGTCACTGGTTGAAAAGTTGGCAGCCCTTAAGGACTCATTACTGCTGGCGAAAGAAAATGGAAAGAAAGAGGCACGCTGCCTGAGGCGCAGTCATCATGTATTTGAAGTCATTCTAGCCAGTCCAAAGATAGATCATGTGGAGATCATAGATGTAAAAAATGCATCCTTTAAAAGAGTGTAAAAGTGTCCAAAGGGATCATGGTTTTGAAGAAGCTGTATGCACAAGAGCTTGCTAAATTAGGTGTTGCTCTCACAGCCATAGCTTCTAAAATAAGAGTAAATCTTAATTTGTTAAAGACATAGAAGCCGCCATTAAGAGGAGATGACAGTGCTAAGTAAGAGGTTGCCAAGCAAGGTCACCGTTTATATGAGATCATAGCTAACAAATTAGAATCTCTTGTCAAAAGGAGTCCTTAAGAAGGTGTTAATTTGGTTTCAAGTAAATTTATTATCAGCAATTCATCAGCAATTCATCGTAGCAATTCATTTGAATTACTGGTGGTAAATTTTCATCGCTGTGAAAAATTCACCACCAACAATTCATCACTGTGGATAATTCATCCCATAGACAATTAAGAAATTGTTGGTGATGAATTTTCCATGCCTATAAATTGTTGGAGATAAATTGCTGTGGTAAATTTTCCTAAGATATTTTATCCTTAAGAAAAATTATGGTGTTTAATTTTTTATTCAATAATTTTGTAATTTATAATATTCACTATTATTTTTAATTAATTTATTGGTAATTGTGTAGAAAAATAATTATTTCTTTTCTTTAAATTTTATTTTTTAATTAAAAAAATCATTTTTCAATTGAATAAATTAATTAAAAATAAAAAATAATTATTTATTTTCTTTAAATTTTATATTTTAATTAAATAATTCATTTTTTAATTGAATAAAAAAATATAGTTTATTATATCTAATAATTAATTATTAAATATAATTGATTTATTTTTTATAATTTTACAAATAATTTGATTTAACTTAATATTTTTTAAAATTATTTTGAAATTAAGATTTTTAAGAACTATTAATGTAAAATAAATAAATAATGATAAGAATTTATTTATACATAATTGTTTAAAAATTAAATTTTATTTAATTAGTTAATTTTAAAATTCAAGAATTTGTAATTATTCTTTTGTAAGTATTAATAAATATGAAGTTTAATATTTTATGGTTTTGTAATATAATGTTTAGATTTTTTTTACAAAATTCATAAATTATTAAGGAGGTAATATGTGAAAATAAGAGTACAATAAATTTTTTATTTGAATAATTACATCATTAAACATGGTGCAATGCATGTTAGAACTCAAGTATTTTGAACATATGTGATAATACCACACACAACCACTTCTAGTCTCATAAAAAAAATGAATAGAAAATTAGAAATAAGAGGGAATTAAATTGCTTTAATCTATAAAAGGCATCAATGAGCTTACAAAACTAGGTCCCCTTTATTTAATATTTGGTACCAAGTTTTTTAAAAAAATTTGGTACTAATATTTTTCAATATTAAACATATTTCACATGTACAACCCACATTAAATATTTATTTCAATGTTACAACATAGAAAGTATCCCACGAATGTCTAACCATGTGATGAATTGATGAAGTAAGAAACCAACCCTCATTCACATACTCAACAATTTGAAAATGCAACTTAGAAATGGTTTGAAACAACACAAAAAACTACAAGAAGCATTCTTTTTTGTTCATTCAAAATGTCCTAGAAATTCAAGAATTACACAACATAACTGAAACTAATGGTTGTGGAGCCATATGGGCTGATGAAAATCATTACAAATCTAAAATATGACTGATATGTAAAGATCAATACAAAAATTGTCTCCTTCAATTTGACTTCTATCACAAGATTCTAGCTCCTTCAACATGAATTCATCATTAGAAAACACTACTACAAACACACCATGAAATCATAAATCTTCTTGTTGCTTTTGTACACCTTCAAACTAGCAACAAAAATTTCTTCTTGGTCTCTTTCAGCCTTCTTTAATCTTAAGCTCTCAAGCTCCCTTTACACAAAATTCCTTAGCTCACTATCTCCCAAAACGTGGAGCTCACTAGCTCCCTAAAACATGGGATTCTATGCAAATAGAAATCTGCAACAGTGAAGTTTTCAAATCCTTCAATTTGGTAGCATCTCCCCATCTCACCTATAAAAAATCCCAAAGCCATCTTTCCAAATGACAAGTGAATATATAGATTTGTGAATGAGAAAAACCATTATGGTTTTCCAAAACCACAAGAAAAAAACCTCCTTAGAAAACCTATGCCCCATTTAGAAAAAATCATAAAAAAATAAAATTAATCAATGCTCACATGGACTTTGCATGGGCACATAAACCATGACCAATCAAATTTGGTCAATTCTAACATCTTCATTGATTTTCGATGGCTCCAGTGACTCCAAATATGAACATGCACCAACATGCAAAGCATGAACTTGAACATGCAATAACATGCATACCAATTGGACCCCACCTAGAAATGGATTCCCTAAAGAGAATATTCCAATTTAAATCCCTTGGAAACATTTACCTCAACATATTTCATCCAAAATTTGCATTTACACATCACCACAAAGGAAAATCACATTATTGGAAATTAAAATATTTATTTTCCACACACCTTAGCCCTTATTGTAAACATGAAACACTTGAGGTATAATTTTTTTTGTGAATATGGATTCATAAAATGGAGTTGAGTGGTAGTACCACCCTTTCATATTGTAGTCCTCAACAAAATACATCATTAAATTTAGTACTTTTAATTGATTCTTCTTTCTTCTCTTCCAACACTTAACTGGAACAAGCAATCTCCTCTAATCACTCTTAACTTCATTCTTCTCTCCTCTTGTGGACTTGTATCCACCATGTATCGTCCTCCTCCTCCTAATACCATACATTCTCCTCTTCATTCTTATGGGATTCAACCCACCACAAACTGACCACCTCCACCAAATAACTCTTGCACTATCATCTACAACTTCTACATGCAAATATGTATTATCCATATAATATTCAAAATATACTACATCCTTATACAAATAAGCAATTACTACTCCATGGAAATTAAAAAGTTCCATTTGCATGCTCTCTTCTTGCTCGATAGATCATCTTCTAATCTCACCAAAGAAGGTATAGAATCATCACAACTAAATTCAAAATTTAAATTTACCTCATTCTTATATACTATCCCAACATCCTTTTCCTTATTCTTTGCTGCAATATCCTTCTCACCTCCAATGACAAGTTTTGCAAACTCCTTTTCACCTTTTTCCATCAATTCTCCTTCCAAAAACTTGTTGATTCTTTCCATCTCTTTTTTCAACAAGAAATCATCTTCATCTTCACCATTTTGTTTGTCAAATTTAGGACCATCCATGTTCACAATGAAAACTTTCTTCATCCGCTTTGCATAATGCATTCTATTCAAATTCTAACTCTAATACTTGTGTTTCATTACCTTCACCATTTGTGTGGGTTTCCCCCACATGTTCTTCCTTGCATTTAACCCCTAGCAAAGGGTTGCAACACTCTTTCTTTCAGCTCTTCTTTTCCCTATCCTCTTCCGAGATAAAATTCTTCTTCCCATATCTCTCTTCCCAAATCCTCACTTCTTCCTTAACCATCTTTTCCAATACATCTACTTTAGCTTGGAGCTTTCCAAATTCTTCATGGTACTTCCTATTTACCACTTCTTCCCAACATTGTTGTAGAACAAAATTATTATGGGCCTCCTCATGACCCATTCCATCCTCTTTTGTATAGACAACCTCATGTTCAGTGATGTGTCTACACACAAATCACACACACACACACCACTATAGGTCCTTGTACAAGTTGCCTCACGTCGACACTTCATCCTACACACTCAAGAACTCTCACTTTGATACCACTGATGAAGTAAGAAACCAAAAATCATTCACGTACTCACAAAAATATGAAAATACAACTTAGAAATGGTTTGAAACAACACAAAAATCTACAAGAAGTGTTCTTCATTGTTCATTCAAAATATCTTGGAAATTCAAGAATTATATAGCATAACTAAAACTAATGGTTGTTAAGTCATATGGATTGATGAAAATCATTACAACTATGAAATATAAATAATACAAAATTTCAAAGATCAATACAAAAAATTTCTCCTTCAATTTGACTTCTATCATAAGATTCTAGTTCCTTCAACCTACATTCATCATTAAAAATCACTACTGCAAACACACCATGAAATTATAAATATTCTTGCTACTTTAGAACACCTTCAAACCTACAAAAAAATGTCTTCTTGGTATCTTTCAACCTTCCTTCAACTTAATCTGTCAATCTCCATTCACAAAAAATTTACTAGCTCACTATCTCCCAAAATGTGGAGCTCACTAGCTCCCTAAAACATGGGCTTTGATGCAAATAGAAATTTGCAACAATAGAGTCTTCAAATCCTCTCTTGAATCTGGAAACATCTCCCCATCTCACCTACAAAAACTCCCAAATCCATCTTTCCAAATGGCAAGGCATAAATACATAGATTTGTGAATGAGGAAAAGCACTATGGTTTTCCAAAACCAAAAGCAAAACACCTCCTTAGAAAACCCACAACCCATTTGGAGAAATAATCATAAAATAATCAAATTAATCAATGCTCACATGTCCTTCACATGGGAACCTAAACTATAACCAATCAGTTGTTTTCAATTCTAACATCTTCATTAATCTTCTATAGTCTCGATGACTCCAAATATGAAAATGCACCAAATATGACCAATCAAATAGTCTCTTTCCCTACGATTCGTGCACACTGTGGCAATTGAGCCCAAGGTTCAACAACTCATCTCCTTGATAGATGAATCAACTATTCTAGTCATTACTATGGTGGGCATGTGTGGAGTACAAACAATTTTTGATAGGATCAAACAAAGGTACAACCATTCAATCTGGCTTCCCATATCACAATCATATTTTGTTCATAAATTGCAGTGCGATTTAGTGTTGCACATGGAAGATTTAGAGGTTAGGGTGAAGTATTTAAGTGATGAGGGATTGGTGGAGCCAATTCATGCTGGTTTGAAAGGAGAAAATTCTCTCATCGTGCTGGATGACATCTAGAAGGTAACCACATAAGATAATATCATTACGAGCCTTGGTCTTCCAATCAGCCTTGAGAATCAATGTAAAGTGGTGGTTACAACTAGAAGTAAGGGTGTTTTCCAAAACCTTGCACTTCCCCTTACCAAATGGAACTTTTATTCGAGGAAGAGAGTTGGTAGTTGTTTTGTGCTCATGCTTGCCATGGTCATCTCCCACAAGATTGTAAGAATATATCCAAATAATAAAGTAGCAATAAACAAGGAAAAACAAAGCATAAAACAATTGTGAAATGGATAAAAGAAATTATATTGATCTAGCTTGCTTATGTATACAATCCAACAACTTACCTCAATAAAAGTGTTGTTCACAATGAATAGCCTCATATTTATACTTGAAGCCTCTAAGATCGAGAAACTTCTAATGTTCTAGATATCTTTAAAATTGGAATGTTCTTTTTCCTTGAACAACTTCTAGTAGAGCTTTCTAGTTTCTAGAAGGTTCTAGCCTGTCTAGAAGATTCTAGTCCTTCTAGATACATCTTGTAACTTTTCTAGAAGATTATAGTTCTTCTAGAAACATCTTCTAACTTTTCTAGACAATCTTATTCCTTAACATCCCCCCTCAAGGTTGGATACAATATTACAAACAAGATACAAAGAAGAGGGGAAGATACAAATGAGAGGAAGATACAAAGGAGAGGGGGACATTATACTACCATCCCCCCTAAATTTTCACCTCTAACATACCAAGCATTTTTTTTAATTTCAAGAATTTGGCTTCAGTCATACTCTTAGTACATACATCACCTGTTTGTTTTTCACTTGGACAATATTGTAGATTGACAATATTTTTTTGAAAAAGATCACATATGTAGTGAACATCAAGATCAATATGTTTTATTTTTGCATGAAGTACTGGATTCTTGGAAACCTGTATGGTACTTTGATTGTTACAATACAAAGTAGTAGCAGAAATTTGGGAAAAACCAAGCTCAAATAGAAGATTTCATATCCAAATTGCTTCATTTCCTACTTTTTTTGCTACTCTATATTTTGCTTCACATGAAGACAATGATGTAGTTGTTTTATTTTTGTTGCTCCATGTAATAGGGCTTTCTCCAAGATGAAAAACATAACTGCCTATAGATTTTCTATCATCTATATCACCTCCCTAATATGAATCTATAAATCTAACCAAAGAAATTGAGGACTTTTGGCCATAGTGGATGCCATAGTGTAGTGTTCCACAAACATACCACAATATCCTTTTTGTAGCCAACCAATGACTTTCTTTAGGTTCTTGCATAAATCTTGATACTTGATTAACTGCAAAACAAATGTTTGGTCTAGAATGAGTTACATAAGCCAAGCTTCCCACAAGTTTCCTATATAAAGTAGCATCAACCTTTTTGGAAGTACATTCTTTAGTAAGCTTGATTCTAGACTGAAATGGAGTGGAAGCTAGTTTGCATTCTAGCATGTTAAAATTTTCTAAAATATCCAAAGCATATTTTGATTGGAAGAGTAATAGTCCATCATGTAGTCTACAAACTTGTAAATGAAGAAAATAGTTTAATTCTCCTCAATCACTCATCTAAAATGCCCTTGTAATTTATGATTTTAAATCATTGATTATCCCAATATTTCATCCAACAATGAGTAAATCATCTACATAAACTGCAACAAGAATAATCTCATCTTGGACTTTCTTTACATAAAGATTTGGATCAGATCTACATCTTTTAAATCCATGAAGCTGAAAGTATTTGTCTATCTTTTCATTTCATGCCCTTGGTGCTTGTTTTAGACTAGAATGTGATTTCTTTAATCTGCAAACAAGGTGAGGATGTTGTTCATCTATAAAACTAGGTGGTTGATTCATGTATATTTCTTCAGCTAAATCTCCATTTAAAAAATCATTTTTTACATCCATTTGATGAACATGCCATCCAAGACTAGCTGCCAAAGAAAGAATAATTCTAATTGTGTTCATTTTGATGATAGGAGCAAATGTTTCTTCATAATTAACACCTTCCTTTTGATTAAATCCCTTAGCAACCAATCTAGTTTTTAATTTTTCTATGGCTCCATTAGATTTGAATTTTGTTTTGTAATCCCATTTACAACCAATAACATTCTTACCTTTGGGAGGGGCACAAGTTCTCAAGTTTTATTTTTTAGTAATGAATCATATTCCTCTTTCATGGCTTGCTTCCATTCTTTATTCCCTTTAGCTTGCTCATATGAGATCTTGGGTCATTTATTTGTAAGAATTTTTCCATGAGGGCATTGCCATTCCTTCCTTGGAGCTTTGGACTTTGTCTATATATCTCTTCAATACTCTTTATCTTTTTTCTAGTTAGAAGTTCTTCTTCATCACTACTATTAGTTATATCATCTTCGGTAGTAGTAGTGCTCTTATTATTCTCATTAATAGAGTTTCCATTTCTTTGTAAAATATCTAAATGTGGAAATCATCTATGGCTGTAAGCTATGGATGCTCATCAAACTTTACATCTTTGCTAATAAAGATCTTTTTTGTTACCAAATCATACAATTTGTAATCCTTTGACTCTTCACTGTAGACCATAAATAAACACTTATGACTTCTTGGTTTTAGATTTTTTCTATTTTCTTCTGGGATGTGAGCCCAAGCAATACACCCAAATACTTTAAAATACCCAATGTGAGGCTTTCTTCCACTCCATGCTTCTTTAGGAGTGAAATTTGTGAGGGATTTGGTGGGGATTCTATTCATAATATGTGCAACACAAGAGATAGTCAGTCCCCAAAATTTATTATGATTTTTTTTAAAATGCAACATACAATGTGCCATTTCTAAAAGAGTTCTATTCATCTGTTTAGCTACTCCATTTTGTTGAGGGGTAGATGGAACTATTCTTTGTACCTTAATACCATATTTTTCACAAAATGATTCAAATGCATAATTGTAATATTCACCACCATTTTCTTTCCTTAGGAATTTAATTATTTTTCCACTTTGGTTTTCAACTAATGCCTTAAACCTTTGAAATACTTCAAACACTTCACTTTCCTTTCAAGGAAAAAACCCATACTCATCTAGTATAATCATCAATAAAAGTGAGAAGGTACCTGGCACCTAAGATGGAAGGATATCCTGATTCACATAAATCATTATGAATGAGTTGTAGTGGATGACTTGCTCTCCATGCTTTTCCAAAATCAAAAGGATCTTGGTGGTGTTTACCTAACACATATCCTTCACATACACCTTTAGATGCTAAAATCTTTGCTAATTCTCTAACCATATTCATTCTAACCATGTCTTGTAATTTTCTATAATTTGTATGTCCAAGTCTAGCATGCCACAGTTTTGATATACAATAGCTTTGAGTAACAAAATCATGGAAGAGTATGTATTCATCATCAATAAATCCAACCAATTTAAAGAGAATTTCTTTACGATTAATTATACCAATAACAATAACACTTTTTGGGCCTTTGCTATCTCTTATAATAACTTGATCAGGAGTAACAACAAACTCATATCCAACTTGAACAATTCTATACACTGAAATAAGATTCACTCCCAATTCTTCAACCAATAAAACATTTTTGAAAGTTACATTTGTTACACTAACAGTCACTATTCCTAGAATTGATAGTTTCATTTTATTGCCAATAGTGATTTCTTCATTTGAATCCTTTCCTTCATGAAAATCAATAAACAAAGATCTATCTCCAGTCATGTGCAAAGATGATCTTGAATCTAAAATCCATTCTTTATTAGTATCTGAAGCAAAGTATCCTCCTTTTACTCTAGATGTATTTTCAATTTCAAAAATTACCTCTACACTTAATTTTACTTCCTTGAAGATGGCTAAAAAACTTTGTTTATCTATCTATCCTTCCTTAAATCATTCTTCTTTAGGCTTGTATTGTTGTCTTTCATTGTTCCTCTTCTTCAAACAAAATTTTTCCATACGATTCTCACCTCCACAATACCTACAAATAATGGGTTTTCTTTCCAAATGTTTTTCTACACCTTCATTTCTAGAAAATTGGTTAGAATCACCATTATTTCAAAATTTATTATATTCTTTCTAATTCTTCTTTCCATCATCATATCTAGAAAATAATTTACTCTTAGTTGTATATACATGATTCTTCTTAATATAACCTTCTTTAATAAGTTGAGCCTCTTCATCTAAAACTAACTTACAAAATTAATCAAAATTTTGTTGGGGGTATTAGGATTTAACCGAATAACCCATTTCCTTGATTCTTTAAATACTTTGTAAGGTTGGGGAAGCTTACTTTCAACCATTGCAATCAATTGAATTTTTTTTTTGGCAAATTCAACAACTATTTTCTTCAATTGGGCATTTAAATATGTGACCTCATTAAAGTAATCAGCCATTTTTTAAAAATCAGCTAGGCCTATGTTCACCAATTTCTCTTCTATGCTGAACACACTAGCAATATTTGCATCTTTATAATATTTTTCTAGATTTTCCCATAGTTCTATTGGATTATCAACATCAACAAACCTTTTGTTAAGATTGAAACTCAAGGCCTTACCAATAATTCCTCTAACTTGCTCTAGCTTGCATTTCCATAACTCCTTTTATTTCTTTTGTTGAGGTTCTCCCATCTCTTTATTCACTATAGTCCATAGAGCCTTTTCTCTCAAAGCATTCTTAACTGTAATCTTCCAATCTACAAATCCACTTCCATCAAAGATTGGAAAACTTTCATTTGTAGAGCCCATGTTATAAAAAAATAGCCATCAAACAAATATAGATCAAATCACTTTCAAATATTATCTTGCTAATCAAATATTAATCCAACAATATCTTAACGTTGTTAGAAGATTTTTAGCTCTGATACCATGTAAGGACAGGCCCAAATAATAAAGTAGCAGCAAACATAAAAAAATAGAGCATAAAACAATTGTGAAATAGTTGAAAGAAATTATATTGATCTAGCTTGCTTACATACAATCCAACAACTTACCTCAATAGTAGTGTTGTTCACAATAGGAAGCCTCATATTTATACTTGAAGCCTGTAAGATCTAGAAAATTCTAATTTTTTAGATATATCTAAAACTAGAATGTTCTTTTTCCTTGAACAACTTCTAGTAACTTCTAGTTTCTAGAAGGTTCTAGCCCTTCTAAAAGATTCTAGTTCTAGAAACATCTTATAACTTTTCTAGAAGATTCTAGTTCTTCTAGAAACACATTCTAACTTTTCTAGAAAATCTTATTCCTTAACACAGATCACCTTCAAGTGATAGCTCCTCAAATTGTAAAGTGATGCGGGAGGTTACCATTGGCTCTCAAGGTAACAGGAGCTTCTCTTTCTGCCTACACATAAATAAGTCAGTGGAACTCCAAATTGTGTCAGCTCATTGAGGTTGTCAATCTTATCAAGGACCCAGTTATATAGATTCTAAGATTGAGCTATGACTCCTTTCCTGCAGCTCTTAAGCCCTATTTTTCTTATTTGTCCTTTCCTGAGGATGAGGAAATAGATTGTGAATTTCTCATAAATCTCTAGATAGTGGAAGGATTAATTTCCCAAGGAGAAGACCAGTTGGATGTTTCTTGGGGTTATTTATATCAGTTGGAAAATTTGTGCTTGCTTGAAGTAATGGGAGAATTAGTCTTTAACCAAATATTGTAAAATCCATGACTTGCTGCTTGATTTGGCAATTGATATATCTAAAGAAAACAGATGCACATTTCCTGTTGAAGATGTCGTCACATCTGTGAAAATAATTTTACTACCCAGAAAAGGGATAACACGGAGTAGGACTTCTTGTCCCAAGTCTCTTCGCACTCTGTCACTCTATAATAATCCCATTGAAAAAATTAAGGCAAACTTCTTCAGCCCGGTGAGATTATTAAGGGTCCTCGACTTGAGCGAAACTAAGATCTCCACAGTGCCCCCACAGTGTTGGAAAGCTAAAACTTCTCAAGCTTTTAAATTTATCAGGGAAAAATATTGAGGAGGTACCAATCTGTGTGAAAAGCCTTAAGAGTCTTGTCTTGCTCAATCTATCTTGGTGTGGACATCTACAAAGGCTGCCTAAGTGGATAAGTGCACTCAAATGTCTCCAACATCTTAACATACAGTATTGCCACGGTGAGCTGCCAAGTCATCTAACCAAGGGAATATCAGAGCTCGAGTCTTTGTGGTACAGAGATCAGATCCTTTAAGGTTCTCTGTTGAAGAGGATGGGTTTTTAAAGTTGGAGGATGTCGCCAAATTAACCCGCCTCCAAGAATTAAGATTGTATGTAAACCATGAAAGGGAGTTTGTGAGTATCGAAGATGGAATCGTTCCTCAGCTACTCAAGATGTGCCGTCTATCAATAGTATCTCGTTGTTGCACAGAATCGAGTCAATGACACAATATCATTTCCCTGCAGGATCTTCAAACACTTTGTTTGCGGAACATTGCGGTGCCAAGTTAGGTGTGTAGGCAAACAAATTTGAAGCAACTCATAATAAGGGGTTATGATTGTAGCGATTATCCGACATTAGAAGCAATGCCGAACTTGATAGAGTTGAGATTAGAGGGTAATAAGACTTGTAGAAAACTAGCAAACGCCTTGGGAAAGTCATATGGGTTTCCCAAGTTATGCTTTCTATTTACTGCAGATTTCCCTCTTTTGGAGGAGTTTCCGGATTTGGAGGACAGAGCTATGGCCGTCCACGAGAGATTCCGTTTAGAGAGATGTCTCAGAGTAAAGAAAGTCCCAGAGGGATTGGAACGATTGACAAGGCTAAGGAAGATTTTGTACGAAGGCACAGGAACGGATGAATTTAGAGAGGGATTGAGTGAAGGAGGGAAAGCTTGGAATAAAATCAAAATAGAAAATCCTTAGGTGGACATTAGAGATTTCATATCAACCAAAATATTATCTACTTTCTTTAAAGTTTTTTAAAAATTTAAGGTATGTGTATTTCAAAATATTTTTATTTATTTTTGATTAGATAATATTTTTTCTTTCAATTATTAATATCAATTTAATTTTGTTTTTTCTTGGTTAATGTAAGCATTACCTATGTTCAATTTTAAATATGGTTCAAATCTTGTTTGTGGAACACATTTGAACATTTCTCTTTTTTTAAATATTTAAATAAATAATACATAATAAAAGTTCTTTAAAATTTTTTTACAGCAGGTTTATTTCATGGAATTATGTAGATTTGATGATAAAGGAATATTGTTTTATTAAAAATTAATGACATTACCAAAGAAGACAAGTGCCCTAGATTATTGAGTGACAAAGTCATAGTCTTGTCTTGAAATTTTGAGTGTTAAATTAGAATTTGTTGTCAAAAAGAGTCATTAAGAAGGTGCTAATTTGGTTTCAAGTAAATTCATCTTCATGACAAATTTGTCACTACAAAAAATTCACCAACAACAATTTCTTAATTGTATATGCCATAAATTACCTACGACCATGAATTGTTGGTGGTGAATTTTTCAGCAATTGTTGGAAGTGAATTTTCCACGACGATCAATTGTTGAAAGTGAATTATTGAGGATGAATTGCT